>CAEFZP010002174.1:82500-232456 GCA_903064625.1 Mallotus villosus
TTCATTCCTAGCTGGAAACATTTTTCATTTTAAATAATTCCATGATCTAAATTGGGTAAGCAATATTCATGTCTGCACAGCTGTGTGTACATCTTAAATATCTTACAATATTTGTTCTGTCTTAAATAGGCGTGCAGGGTTATTTTGGGGAAACTAGGCTATAATTGTGCCTGTCAACTTTTCTGCCAACTTTAGGCATAGCCATGTTTCCAAGCTGTTTGCATACTGAACATTCGCCTTGTGTGACCTGTCTTAATGTTTCTGATGTTACATTGCCTTTAGAACTGTTATGCATTGTGCAACGCCAATCGTTGATGACTCGTCCTTGATGACGGGTCTCTTGATGTGCCTGTTCTCACTGTTTCTGTTCCGACTTTTCTGACTGTTCTTTAACCCGACTGGTTCTTGTTCAGGTTGTTCGGACTGGTTGTCTGGTTCTCTGTTCTGACTGGTTATCTGTTCTGACTGGTTCTCTGCTCCCAGGGGCAGGCTGCTGCATGGGAGACACTTCACCTACAAGAGCATCACTGGAGACACGGCCATCACCTTCGTCTCCACAGGGGTGGAGGGAGCCTTCGCTACAGAGGAACACCCTTACGCTGCTCATGGGCCCTGGTTACAGGTACACCCCCCCCCACACACACACACACACACACACACACACACACCACACACACCACACACACACACACCACACACACACACACATTACACACACACACACACACACTTACGACAGAGGAACACCCTTACGCTGCTCATGGGCGCTGGTTACAGGTACACCCCCCCCCACACACACACACACCCCACACACACACACACACACACACATACACACACACACACACACTTACGACAGAGGAACACCCTTACGCTGCTCATGGGCCCTGGTTACAGGTACACCCCCCCCACACACACACACACACACAGACATATATTTTCTGCACATGCCACACTCAACAACTCACACGACACTTACACACACTAGGAGTCTACCCTGGTAAGACACACACACTTTCTCACCCACTCATTCACACTCACGACACACAATAGGAGCATAAGTTGGCAACACACTCCCAGTCTTCCACCAAGTCTTGACTCTGTTCTGTGTCTTACTGTCTTAGATCCTGTTGACGGAGGAGTTTGTGGAGCAGATGTTAGGAGATCTTCAGGAGCTGAACACTCGAGAGGAGGTGAGGGGAGATTTCTGAGCTCCAGGACTCGCTGTTATTCGTAAGAGCATTTGGCGGCGTTAATGTGCTGCATGGTGGGGACTTAATATCCTGTTGATGGGAGATTCCAGCATTCAAGTTTTTTTTTCTCAGACTCACTGACTTTCTCTCCCCTTCTACCTCTCTCTCTTTTCCTCTACCTGTCTCTCTCTCTCTCTCTCTCTCTCCCTCTCTCTGTTACTCCCTCTCTATGTCTCTCCCTCTCTCCCCCTCCCGTTCTGTCAGACTAAGTTACCCAAGGAGTACAGCTGGCCAGACAAGAAGCTGAAGATATCCGTCCTTCCAGACTCTGTGTTTGACAGTCCCCTGCAGTGAGACTGGCTTTAGATACACACACACACACACACCTACACCTAGACACTGGGACCACGCACACACACAGCCCAGTAGGAACGTGAGTGTGGTCCCTTAGCCTTGGTCCATGGGGGTTGAACTGCTCCAGGGGTTGCAGTTGGAGGCCCCAGACTTGGGCACACTGACACTGTCCCTCCCTCACGGCCTAGCAGGACGCAGACATCATGAAGGGTACCAGCCAGAGCTACTACTGGACTTCCCCGGCCTACATTCCAATAGACACGAGTGGGTTTGGGTGTTCCCTTCTGTAGGTTTTTATACTTAGTAAACTATCCATTTTTTTAGTTTTTATTATTATTATTCCTAAGTGCTGGACATATGTGTGTTTGCGGTAATGCCAAAGGTGCCAGTAGATGGCAAAGTGGATCCATGCTGTTTGTGTCACTCATGGGCCACTTGGTTGATGAAGATGTTGACTGGAGACATACGAACTCTCCTCAGTGCCAGCCTCTCTGGGTGATAATCATTCAGAACACATAGTTGGGAAAAAAAATATGTTTAAGATGATCTTGCGTGTCTTCACGTGTACGTAATATGTATGTACAACCTTTGCAAATATTTCCCCTTTCATATCCCGCTGAAGGTCATGTGTGTACTGTGTTGTATGTATTAGTTTGTTCTGTTTGTGGAACATGCTCTCCTACATGACATGGACCCAGGCCCTAACTGTCGACAATGATGTGGGAAATTTGACTAAGAATTCATGACACTACTTTGAAGACTAGTGTTTCCTTAGGGATGTTTTGTTCATTTACAACTGTATGAATTGTATGATGTTCTTTCTGGTCCTCTGGTCCTGGTTTTATCTACGGTTACTTCAATGTTCTGAAATGTACTTCAGTCAGAGTATGTGAGTAAAGTACGGCCCTGTTTCAGGACTCTAGAGATGCATCCTCCCTCCTTGAGCTACCCACTGACCTAACATGACTAGACAGGAGAGGGCTAATCCTCCTCGGTCTACACAGCTGTTGCCAGTAGAGACACTTACATTAGTGAGTCCTCACAGGAAGGTAGGAAGTGAGGAAGGCTGCCTTTGAAGACTATTCGGGCATGGCCGTCTCTTTTGCTTTGCGGTGAATAGGAAGCTATGTTTCTATAGAGACGAAATACTGCCTGCCAGTACATCTGGATTAATTGAATCAATGTTTGCCTCTTTTTGTCTTTTGCCATCCCTCCATCTGTGTGTTTGGTGTGTGAATGTATTTCAGAGTTTTGTTTCGTAGAGAGGATGTGTTCACTAAGCGTAATGATGTTGCCGTGGTTTTTTGTCTGTTTTTCTGTTATGAGTGGTAGTGTAAAAAAGAGCTTTTATGCGGCGCGAAACCCCAACATTTTGGTGAAACTGTTTTAATTTGGTAACGAATTGTGTAACTGCCTATTCCTCTGTAATCCCAAGTGCATTAAAAGGTATTTACACGATAATGTCCTTCTGTGTGCACTGAAGGACATGGTAAACATTGTGTCAGTCATCCCCTAGTCATCCCTCCTCTCCTCTAAGGCAATTTGAATGAATTCTGTTTAAAATCTTTGGTCCTTACCGTAACCATTAGGGATCGAAAAACATGCCCCATCCTGTATCTGTCCTTAATCACCCCCTACCCTCATTCCTCTCTCTCTTCCTCCAATCACCCTCGATGCTCATCCTCCCCTTTCATCCTCCTCACTCTGCTCTCCTCTCAATCCTGTTCTCCCATCCCCCTCTTTTCCTCATTGTCAACCCTCCTACATCCCGCTTGCCTCGGCTGAAGTACCTGAAGTGACTTCCTCTCCTCGCTAGAACCTTTTCTCTCGCTAAACCTTTTCTCTGTAAATGCTTTCATGCTGCAGAACACGTCACTAAGCATATGTGGGTAGAGACACAGGCCTTTAGAAACCCACTGGATAGTAAGGAAGTCGCTTTTTTCGTGTTGTGTACTAATGTACACTATATAAATATACTGTACACTGTATGCCATGTATGCACATGTCAAATTGTTATACATTTATTTGCATTTAATGAGTGAAATAAGTATTTGACCCCTCTTCAAAACATGACTTGTCAAAAACCCTTGTCAAGATGTTTCTTGTAGTTGGCCACCATGTTAGCACACATCTCAGGAGGGATGTTGTCCCACTCTTTGTAGATCTTCTCCAAGTCATTGAGGTTTTGAGGCAGATTTTCGGCAACTAGAACCTTCAGCTCCTTCCACAGATTTATGGGATTAAGGTCTGGAGACGGGCTTGGACACTCCAGGACCTTAACATGCTTCTTCTTCAGCCACTCCTTTGTTGCCTTGGCCGTGTGTTGTGGGTCATTGTCATGCTGTAATACCCATCCATGTGAGGTTGTCCTGTCCCCTTAGCAGAAAAACACACCCAAAGCATAATGTTTCCACCTCCGTGTTTGATGGTGTTCTTGCGCTCATAGGCAGCATTCCTCCTCCTCCAAACACAGCGAGTTGAGTTGATGCCAAAGAGCTCGATTTTGGTCTCATCTGACCACAACACTTCACCCAGTTCTCCCTCTGAATCATTCAGATGTCCATTGGCAAACTTCAGACGGGCCTGTACATGTGCTTTCTTGAGCAGGAGGACCTTGCAGGCACTGCAGGATTTCAGTCCTTCACGGCGCAGTGTTACCAATAGTTTTCTTGGTGACCACTGACCATGGTCCCAGCTGCCTTGAGATCATGGACAAGATCCTCCCGTGTAGTTCTGGGCTGAATCCTCACCGTTCTCATGATCATTGCAACTTCATGAGGTGAGATCTTGCATGGAGCCCCAGATCGAGGGAGATTGACACTTCTTTTGTGTTTCTTCCATTTGTGAATAATCGCACCAACTGTTGTCACCAAGCTGCTTGGTGATGGTCTTAATGTAGCCCCATTCCAGGCTTGTATCGGTCTACCATCTTGTCCCTGACATCCTTGGACAGCTCTTTGGTCTTGGTCATGGTGGAGAGTTTGGAATCTGATTGATTGATTGATTGCTTCTGTGGACAGGTGTCTTTTATACAGGTAACGAGCTGAGATTTGGAGCACACTCAATGGCTTTTTTATCAATTCACGGGTTTTTTTTCCGTTCCTGTGTTCTTGTGAACTCGTTTGACGTCATCTTTCATTGCCCAAGTACGGTTTCAATCCAAAGAAGTCACTGTGGCTGTGTCTACTACCGCGCACTTGTGCACTTCGAGCACTTACTTTCAGTGCTTAGGGCACTTACGCTGAAAAACCAAAATAATTCAGTGCACTGAAAGTACCCGGATGATGCACTGCAAACGGTCCAAAAATGAAGGCTGTGTCTACTACCGCGCACTTAACGAAGTACACTGCAATGTAGTGCACTGCAATGTAGTGCACTTACATTTGCAGTGCACTCAGTTGCTGAGTAGCGCTGTCTAAACTGGAACACTTTACTTACCCACTTAGCGGGAAGTGACGCACGCAAATCTGCTCGCGACACCCGAGAAACTAAACCCGCGAAACAAACCCACTTGTATTTCTGTCACTGGACTCCTCCTCTTCCGCTACGTAGCCAAGATGGCGCCCGTTTAGGGCGAGTAGTGTCCATCGTCGGACACTTCATTTTTGGACCGTTTGCAGTGCATCATCCGGGTACTTTCAGTGCACTGAATTATTTTGGTTTTTCAGCGTAAGCGCCCTAAGCACTGAAAGTAAGTGCCCGAAGTGCACAAGTGCGCGGTAGTAGACACAGCCGAAGTGTCCGACGATGGACACTACTCGCCCTAAACGGGCGCCATCTTGGCTACGTAGCGGAAGAGGAGGAGTCCAGTGACAGAAATACAAGCGGGTTTGTTTCGCGGGTTTAGTTTCTCGGGTGTCGCGAGCAGATTTGCGTGCGTCACTTCCCGCTAAGTGGGTAAGTAAAGTGTTCCAGTTTAGACAGCGCTACTCAGCAACTGAGTGCACTGCAAATGTAAGTGCACTACATTTCAGTGCACTACATTGCAGTGTACTTCGTTGAGTGCGCGGTAGTAGACACAGCCCTAGAATGTCAAAAATACCCGGAAATATTCTTGATCCGCCCCTTTAATCGAGGATTCATCGGATGGTGATTTGGTCAGCGAGAACGCATCTGATTTCCCTGAAGTCATTGCAAGAACACATTCATCTCAAATCGTTAGAACGTTCTTCTCAAGAACGCAAGTAGGGCCTACGTTCATAGCGTTCTTCGAATTGATAAACAGCCCAGGCTATTTAGCAGAGGCGTGTGTTCACCGAGGTATACTGAATGCAACAAAGGGAGAGAGGGACAGCGCGTAAAGGGGAGGTTTAAAAGATGGCTTTCATACAATTCGACCCATAGGCATCCTGTCCAAGCCTGAGTTTTACTGGAATACGCTACTGAACCTGTAGGCTATACCGCGCGCCAGCGCACACTGCACAGATAGCGTTTTAAATCAATCCCCGCCTACTTCCCCGTAGACCCCTCCTCCTTTATGTATCAGTGCTGCCGTCACGCTATCAGAGAAGGGGGAGCCGAGCAAAATTCGGAGTTACGTCCAGTGTGGCTATAGCTCTCCTAAAGGAACCAGAAAAAGCACAACGATTATCACATTAGGACGACTGGAATATAGTGCAGCGACGAATTTTCGGAAATGTATTCAGACCTTGACCGTCAACGAATCGCTTGATCCTGCGAAGAAGCAGAAATCTTCTGACGTTTTTCGTTTTAACGGACTGTCGCTGCATCGGAGAAGCTGCATACAAATGAGATGGAAAATAAATAGTAACGTTGCTTTTTAAATTTGCTCTGAAGAGGCTGACAAAATGGCTGATAATAGAAAGCTATAACAAGACGTGTCGACCTAATTCTAGTAGGCTGTGAGAGCTATTTAATGTGACTGTTTGACGTTTGACGTACGTTGTTACAATTACTCCACAGACTCTCTGTGCTCTCTTCTTAAATTAACCCGTTAGGCCCATAGATGGGCTACCTGCCTACTTGCACTGTTCACTTCCTCTTCGTGTGAGGGAATTCATATTCGCAGCGATATATCCTACTCTGTATTCTGCTTCAGTTAACGTTTTTTATGATAGTAAACATGCCCAACTGTTAAGTCTGTTTTGTCAACTTCCCTCGGCTGTTTTGTGGATGGACATTAATGATTGACAGATAGTGAACGCGCTTAAACTACCGTATCAGCATCCTTGTCCGGTAATGTCTCTGCCAAGTGTTACGCCATTATAATAAAAAAGCGGATTATTTTGGTGGGTTGTAGATTTTTTAATCGTTTTTGTCATAAAGACACGACACGTCTAGTTCAGTGATTAAGCTAGGGTTAGTTGCATGATCTAAATAGTCTTTAGTCTATAGCCTAGCTATAGCCTATCGTTTTACATTGGATTGTGATTTTGTCGGAGAGCCTACTTTTCTAAAACAAAGAATCAGGGATAGGCCAGTCCATTTTTACAGAACCGTTGACAGGAATCCAACAAACGAAACCAACATGGCAGAGAGTTGGAAAAACTGTTTCGAAGAAGAGCTTATCTGCCCGATCTGTCTTCATGTGTTCGAGGAGCCCATACAGCTCCAGTGCAAACACAACTTCTGCCGGGGCTGTATCTCCGAGGCCTGGGCCAAAGACGCGGCGGCAGTCCGATGTCCCGAGTGCAATCACGCATACTCTCAGAAACCCACACTGGAAAAGAACATCAAACTAACGAACATTGTGGAGAAGTTCAATTCGTTAAACGTCGAGAAGACACCCTCGGTGTTGCATTGTATCTTCTGCCGAAGGGGCCCTCCGCTCCCTGCGCAGAAAGTTTGCCTGCGTTGCAAAGCGCCCTGCTGTCAATCTCACGTCCAAACGCACCTGCAGCAGCCGTCACCGGCTCCGGGGCACCTGTTGGTGGATACGGAGGAGGTTAGAGCGTGGACTTGCCCACAGCACGACGAGTACCGACTGTTCCACTGCGAGGCGGAGCAGGTGGCCGTCTGTCAGTACTGCTGCTTCTCCAGGTGCGCCTCGAGCCATGGACACGCCGTCTGCGACGTGGAGGTGCGAAGGAACGATATTCGGGTAAGTGCACCACAACGGGCCTATAGAAGGCCCATAACCAGGCCTCTAGAAGACCCATAACCAGGCCTCTAGAAGGCCCATAACCAGGCCTCTAGAAGACCCATAACCAGGCCTCTAGAAGACCCATAACCAGGCCTCTAGAAGACCCATAACCAGGCCTCTAGAAGGCCCATAACCAGGCCTCTAGAAGACCCATAACCAGGCATCTAGGTCGCTGACAGGAATCTAGCTTCTCTTTTAAAAAGGGTTTAATATTCACGTATTTATTTGTGAATAGGGCATTAAACGGGTTATCAGTGCCACTTTCACCAACGTAGATATGTTGTTGATGTTTGAGGATGTCTGGCCCAAAGGTCTCCTTTGTTCGTTTGACACCCAGTTTGTCACATCTGAAAGGCCTACCTTACAAGGAAACTGTGACCCAGCACAAGGCTTTAGGGGTTTATCCTTCATCCTCATAAAGTGCTCTGTTTATAGTTACACTTAAGCTCCATGTGCACAGAAACGGGTGGTAAAGCTGTGCCCCCCTTCTCCCCCCTACACACACATACACACACACACGTCTTTACTGGCTGAGCCAGTATATCTTGCTCAACTTGGCGTGTAGAAGTGCTAGTGGAACTAATGGGATCATGTATGGATCATGTATGAAATAGGGTGTGGGCATGTTTCAACAATGTCCAGCTGCTCCAGCAAGACCACAGACACACAGCAGAGTCACAGACACAGAGCAGAGTCACAGACACACTGCAGAGTCACAGACACACTGCAGAGTCACAGACACACTGCAGAGTCACAGACACAGAGCAGAGTCACAGACACACTGCAGAGTCACAGACACACTGCAGAGTCACAGACACAGAGCAGAGTCACATACACACTGCAGAGTCACAGACACACTGCAGAGTCACAGACACACTGCAGAGTCACAGACACACTGCAGAGTCACAGACACACTGCAGAGTCACAGACACAGAGCAGAGTCACAGACACAAAATACTCACTTTGTGTATGATTATGTTTATTGAACTGTGTTTCAAGTCACAGTATGTATCTCCACTGTCTTTCCTGTACTGAATGTAAACAGAAACTTTTTTGTACCAAAAAATGATTCATCTGGATAATAAGGTGTGTACTATAATGTGTGTTGGCACCCACTACCTCTATGAATCAGACATGGTAAAGTTCCTGGTAACACAGTCCCACCCTCCCCTCACGCAGGGCTAAAGATGAAATCTTCCCAAACAGGAAGTGATGACTGAAAACCATGAGGGGTGGCACTAGCTTCGACAGGAAGTTGGTTAATGTGTGTCTGAGTGTCTCGCGGGACAATTCGTCATGACAAGGATCTTTCGCTTTTGTCGGGGTGGAAAGTGGGTGAAAGGGCAAACCACAGATGTGTAATACACCCCTGTCCTCGATCTGAATGGGATCACACGTTGACGAGCTAACACATCCTGAGAAACACTTGGACAGCAAATCTGCATACTAACCTTTCAGGAAACTGAGACCGCTATGCTTTAACGTGAGGGTTTCCAATAAGAAGGCCTGTTTCCTGGTTTCAACAGAAGGGTCACTAAACATGGTGGTGTTGCTTGCTAAAGTATCTTGCCATGTGTGTCATGAAGGAAGTTGGGGAAGAAGGAAGAAGATGGGAGGGGGGGTGAGTGAAGGGAGGGTGAGTGAAGGTAGGGAGGGAGGGTGAGTGAAGGGAGGGAGGGAGGGGGGGTGAGTGAAGGGAGGGAGGGTGAAGGGAGGGAGGGTGAGTGAAGGGAGGGAGGGGGGGTGAGTGAAGGGAGGGAGGGTGAGTGAGGGAGGGAGGGTGAGTGAAGGGAGGGAGGGTGAGTGAAGGGAGGGAGGGGGGGTGAGTGAAGGGAGGGAGGGAGGGAGGGTGAAGGGAGGGAGGGGGGGGTGAGTGAAGTGAAGGGAGGGTGAGTGAAGGGAGGGAGGGTGAGTGAAGGGAGGGAGGGGTGAGTGAAGGGAGGGAGGGAGGGAGGGTGAAGGGAGGGAGGGGGGGTGAGTGAGGGAGGGAGGGGGGTGAGTGAAGGGAGGGAGGGTGAGTGAAGGGAGGGAGGGAGGGAGGGTGAAGGGAGGGAGGGGGGGGTGGGTGAGTGAAGGGAGGGTGAGTGAAGGGAGGGAGGGTGAGTGAGGGAGGGAGGGAGGGTGAGTGAAGGGAGGGAGGGTGAGTGAGGGAGGGAGGGAGGGTGGGTGAGTGAAGGGAGGGTGGGTGAGTGAAGGGAGGGAGGGAGGGTGAGTGAAGGGAGGGAGGGTGGGTGAGTGAAGGGAGGGAGGGAGGGGGGTGGGTGAGTGAAGGGAGGGAGGGAGGGTGGGTGAGTGAAGGGAGGGAGGGAGGGTGGGTGAGTGAAGGGAGGGAGGGGGGTGAGTGAGGGAGGGAGGGAGGGTGAGTGAGGGAGGGTGGTGAAGGGAGGGAGGGGGGGTGAGTGAAGGGAGGGAGGGTGTGTGGGTGCTGGTGAGTGATGATGTGTTGCTGTGAGGTGTGCTGTTGTGGGCTTGGCAAGACTGGCCCTGTGGATGCGTGGAGGAATTCTCTCGCGCGCTTCTCTCTCTCACGCTCTTTCATGGCCCGTGTGTCGTGGCTTCGATGGAGGGAGAGAGAGGGAGTGGGAAATTACAGCATAACACACACTACTCACACTTACACACACACACACACACACACACACATACATCTTTGTGTTCTTTCATAACGGCAGGGTTTTTACAGGGTGACTCAAGTCACACAGGAATTCATTAGATGTGCCTCTCCTCCCTCCACAGGAAGGGTGTGTTTACCTGACACCCCCGCAAACCCCATAAGTATCCTACCTCCTCTCTCTCTCTCTCTCTCTCTCTCTCTCTCTCTCTCCCCTCCGTCTCTGTCTCTCTTTCTTTTTCTTTCTTCCTCTGTCTCTCCTTCTCCTCCTATCTGGCCAGCTGTGTGTTGGGCTAGTAGCCAGCATAGCTCAAAGACAACACAATGGTTCCCAGCCTGTTCTTACATGTACAGCCTGCTCCTCTCCTCAGCACAGCTGAGCACACACACACACACACACACACACACAGGCCTGTCATATGTACCCACAGAAAACACAGGCACACCTGTTAAGCACACACACACACTTGTTAAATGTACACACGCACACACCTGTTAAGTCACATGTACGTACTGTACACACACATTTTCCTCAGTGTTCAACAAAGGTTTTGTCATGGCGATTCAGATTTAGAATATGGAACCAACACTGGTGTCTTTGTCGCAGTGATTGGAGGATAAAGTTTCCCCTCATCAGTCTTGTTGATGGGAGGTCGTTCTCAGGGGTGGGGGAGGTTGGACCATCCCACTGGGGGTGGGGGCGGGAGAGGCTGGCTCGTTCCAGGGGGCTATTTTAGTTTGAGGCTGTGAATGCTGTTGGCAAACCTCCGAACTGTTTATGTAGAGCACAAAGCCCAAACCACCATGCTAGCTCAACTCTCTTCCAGCACTGCTTCTGTGACTAAAAGCATCTATAAAAAAATCGTTTTTGTGTGTGTGTGAATACTGAACTTTCAATGCCTCACCTCTTCTCCCCTCCCCCGTAATGAGTTGGCAGTGTCATGTCTGTCTGAATATGAGTCATGCTCTTACAATGTGGAGGGCGTTTTGATGACATGTCATGTGGAAAACTTGTCCTTTGGTTCTGAAAGAGACTGATGTCTGTACCCTCAGGGATTCTTGCACATCAACTTCCTGGTCCAGCCTAGCCCGCATAGTTACTCACAGTCCAGTCCAGCTCGGTCCAGTTCTAACTATCCCAGCACAGTACTATCCCACACTCAGTAGGGGGGGAAAGAGAAAGGAAGGCGTGGAACAGAAGCTGATACATTGTATGGTGAAGTAAAGGGTAGAGGAATGGGTGTAATTGGAAGCACTATTATGCATGCAGACAGAAGCTGTGTGTGCTGGAGGTGGGGTGCAGGCTAAGGGTCTCTCTCTGGGGATGTGGTTTCATTCTGTTGGAGCTCTTGTTTTGTGTCTGTCTGTTGGGCAAACAAACGCAACACAACACCGAGGCCCAGTTCTGCTGGGTTGGGGCCTGGCCTGCTCCTGTGCTATGAAAGGCCTTGTTCTCCTGTGGGCTGCGCTCCAGTCAGCTGTCTCAGGTCAGGGCTCAGTCAGGTCTTGATAGCCCAGGATGTGGTCTTGATTCTGGGCCTCTGTGTAGCTTGAGTCACTTGTAGAGCTCACGACTCAGCACTCAGCTAAGAGAAAGGGTGTTGCTTCACCGGTCAGAACTCAGCTGTGGGATTCCTTGTCTCTCTCCCAGTCTCAGTCTCTCTCTCCCAGTCTGTCTCTCCTTCCCAGTGCCTGTCTCTCCTTCCCAGTGCCAGTCTCTCTCTCCCAGTGCCAGTCTATCTCTCCCAGTGCCAGTCTCTCTCTCCCAGTGCCAGTCTCTCTCTCCCAGTGCCAGTCTCTCTCTCCCAGTGCCAGTCTCTCTCTCCCAGTCTGTCTCTCCTCCCAGTGCCAGTCTCTCTCTCCCAGTGCCAGTCTCTCTCTCCCAGTGCCAGTCTCTCTCTCCCAGTGCCAGTCTCTCTCTCCCAGTCTGTCTCTCCTTCCCAGTGCCAGTCTCTCTCTCCCAGTCCCAGTCTCTCTCTCCCAGTCTGTCTCTCTCTCCCAGTGCCAGTCTCTCTCTCCCAGTCCCAGTCCCTCTCTCCCAGTGCCAGTCTCTCTCTCCCAGTGCCAGTCTCTCTCTCCCAGTGCCAGTCTCTCTCTCCCAGTCCCAGTCCCTCTCTCCCAGTGCCAGTCTCTCTCTCCCAGTGCCAGTCTCTCTCTCCCAGTGCCAGTCTCTCTCTCCAAGTCTCAGTCTCTATCACCCAGTCCCAGTCTTTCTCTATGTCTCTCTCCCAGACCCAGTCTTTCTGGAGAAGGCACAGAACCAGAGAAAGAGAGGATCGTTTTAGAAGATAATAAAAGAGAAAGTGAGGTAAGAAAGGGTAGGAGAAGACCTGGAGAGATGGAGAGGCGAATTAGAGACTGCAGGATTGAAGATGAGATGGTAGAGGGCAAGAGAGGGAAAGGTAAGAGAATAGAGAGACGGGGTGCTGAGAGAGAAATAATGAATGGACTGGAGTGAACGGTCGTAGTCTCTGGGGACCGTGTGTGAGAAAGGTAGATAAGAAAAACAGAGGAAAAAGTGCATCTGAAGAGGCTTGATGCTGTGTAACCAGAAACAGGCAATGTTATCCACTTACCAGGCCCTACTAGAATTCCCTTCTTCTGCTCCATCCTTCCATCTCTCTTTTCCTTTCCCCTCCCTCCATCTCTCACTCAATATTTCAGCTTTCTCCCTGTTTATCTTTTCTGTTTCTTCTTCTCTATCTTTTGGTTTTTCTCCATCCATCTCTCTGGATCTGTTTCTCCAACATCTCTCCATCTGTTCATCCACCCATCTTTCTCTTTGTGTTTCTCCCCCATCTATCTGTTTTTCTGTCCCTCCATCTCTCTCTTTAATGGTTTCTCTCCTGTCTCACTCTCTCCTATCTCTCTCTTATTGGTTTCTCTTTCTCCCAACTCGCTCTGTTGCTCACTCTCTACCGCTGTCAAATGGGTAATGCTGTTGTCGAATGGGTAATGCTGCTGTCGAATGGGTAATGCTGCTGTCGAATGGGTAATGCTGCTGTGGAATGGGTAATGCTGTGGAATGGGTAATGCTGCTGTCGAAGGGGTAATGCTGCTGTGGAATGGGTAATGCTGCTGTCGAATGGGTAATGCTTCTGTGGAATGGGTAATGCTGCTGTCGAAGGAGTAATGCTGCTGTCGAAGGTGTAATGCTGCTGTGGAATGGGTAATGCTGCTGTCGAAGGGGTAATGCTGCTGTCGAAGGGGTAATGCTGCATTTGATCTTTTTCATGCCAGCTACGGTGCATTTGTGTAAATTCCACAAAGTTTGTCATGAAGTAGGCCTTGCCATGAAGTAGGCCTTTCCATGAAGTAGGCCCAGGGCCAGGTTAAGGTCACCTGGGGCCCGGGGCAGAAGCCTCCCCGGGCCCCCCCCCACCCCGCCCACCAAATATGTTATTATTATTTATATATATAAATAATACTTATATATATTTATAAGTATTATTTATATCAATATATTAGGGAGAGAGATTGGTAATAAAATTAGAAAAAAAGTTGAAAGTTTGGGGGTTTTAGGCCTACTTAAAACATCTGCCTGTCGCTCTCTTTTTTGCTGATTAATTTTTCGTTTTTTAGCCCCACTTTCATATTTTCTTATTGTTTCATGCGAAGCCATTGTTGTCTCCAGGACCAGGTTAAGGTCAACTTGGCTCTGTTCGAAAACTTAGACAGCAGCTGTCTTAATCCTTGATGTTTTACTAGACAGCTGTCTAACCAGACAGCTCTCTTCGGGGTAAGGTATCTTAAAAACCGTTGTTTTCGAACAGCCTATTAAGACAGGATGTACGTCATCGCGCTGCGTGTACATGGCTAGCTATGACAGTTAACAGCAACCAACTGACAGTTAAAACACCCTGATATATTTTTAAATAGCAGGTTATTTTTACAGTACATTTTGTGTGCACTTACAATGCACATTTACAATTTCACATCATAAACAACCGTTCACTTTCTTAACTATCTTAAATACAGCATAAAGCATTAAATACAGATACATACTGTACCGGAGCTAACGTTAGCAACGCCGTTAACAATCAGCTACCATAGCGACCTGGCTAACTTATACCTCGCTAACGAATTCAGACTATTTTTGTTAATCAATCATGGCATAATTGCACTGTTTATTTCTCGATACATTTTCAAAAAAAAGAGCAAAGGAAATTACATGTATGAACACTTTTGATGTGAACTTCGGTATTTCGTTCCGCCATCTTAAAAAATAAAAATCTGATTTGGGTTCTGGCGCACAGACTTATCGGTAATACGTGCCGCCATTAAGACAGCAAGGCATCTCAGATGCTCTCTTAAAAAATGACCGTTATGTGACGTATTTTAAGGTATTTTATTAGACAGGAAGAGAAAATGTAAGCGTTTTCGAACAGACCTCGCTGTCTTAAAAGGAAGGACTCATTTTAAGACATTTCGAACAGAGGCCGAGTCTTGCCTGTTTTGATACCAGCAACGACACGTGACGAATCATGTCACTGACGTTAAGAGAACGTTTACTTCACTACGGATGGGTAAATGCATCAAAAATATGATCATTCTTTTTTTCTTTATCTCCCGCGCCGGGGCCCCCTAGTGGCCGGGGCCCGGGGCAGCAGCCCCTCCTGCCCATTGCACAAACGCGGCCCTGAGTAGGCCTTGCCATGAAGTAGGCCTTGCCATGAAGTAGGCCTTGCCATAAAGTAGGCCTTGCCATGAAGTAGGCGTTGCCATGAAGTAGGCCTTGCCATGAAGCAGGCCTTGCCAGTAATGGCCGTGTCAAGAGGAGGTGTTGTGAGGAATAGCGGTGCATTTGAGCAGTGCTGCTCCTTCGTAATGGCCTCTTCATCAGCGGTTTAACGCAATTTATTTCCAGAAGTCATTCAGGCACATTTATCGAAAGAGCGAGAGGTTACACACTTATGTTTACCGTGTGCAATGGGTTTGGTTCAGCACATGATTGTTTTATTTTACAAGATGGACCCATCCAGAGCCATAGGTCACTCTTAGCAGGCAGTGACCCTTCAAGACCTGGCTTATCCCACCATACTGACAATTCTCATTCAATCAATGCTCAATGTTTGAGTACATGAAAATGCCTTTTTTTGCTTCGCTAGTAGAATGTTGTGTTCTGAACAATATTGCCAATGCATGAGTGCCACTTGGATATTACAAAGTAGTCATTGCAGGGCTGGAAGCAACATGATGGAGAGTTCAGTGAGCAAATAAGTGAACTGCATTTTGTTGCCTTGTACCTGTACTTGTGTAATGACAATAAAGTTGAATCTAATCTATCTAATCTAAATAAGTGATTTGCACCCACAACACGGATAGGGAGGACATGGCTGAAATGCTGCTTCCTACTTGGTAACTGAATGCCTATTGACGCCTTTTATCAGAAAAGTACATTAGCAAATGATGCCCAAACAGTTATTAACATAAAAACAATAATGAGACCGTCTTCCAACCCAAGTTGTCACCCCCTGTGGATACATCCGAGGAGATTGCGGTGCCACGGGACGAAGACTGGCAGAATCTCTGCAGAGTTACACATATCTTTTCACACAACACTCTTCTGTACCATCGGGCACTTGATTAGTTGTAGGCACCAGCCACTCAATTATGCAACGATTCCACCCACAAGGTGGATTTGGTTTGACCATATTCTGGATTAATTGAGTGAGCAAGATGCCAGATTATGATTTTGGTAAGATTTAGACAATAAGGTTAGACTATACACCAGTGCCCTAGTTGGTACCCCAGGGCATTAGCTGGTACCCTGGAGACTTTGCGGTTCCTGGCCCTAGTTTTCTCTTTCGGCCACTTCCTTTCTCCTTTTGTACGACTTTGCATCACTCTTGAAAAGCAGATTTTCTCAAAGACTCACACTCTCACTCGCACACGAGCACGTCTGGTGTTATGCACACAGTCATGACTATCGGTCACTGACAGAGAGGCCAAGGCAAACAAAGAGAGACCTACTGTTTTACTGAATGAGAGAAGGACAAGCTCTTACTCCGTGCCCCTTTCTCTCTCCATCTCTCACTCTCACTCCCCCTCGCCCCCCCCCCTTTCACTCCCTGTTTCTCTCTTTCTCATCCCTGCTCTCTCCTGACTCTCACACTCTCTGCTCTCACATGTTCTCATATTGTATAAATATATACACACAAGTGCTTTGTTGCCATGGCAGCAGCCTCCTCCCCTCTGTGCCTGCTAGGTACCTTTCTTATGAAATTGACCAAGGTTCACTTACTGCTGCATGGCCTGCCTTGGGTCGTGTGTCTCTGTGTGCATGTCTCTGTGTGTGTCTCTGTTTCTGTGTCTCAGGAGGGAGGGTTAGGATGGAGAGAGGATGGGAGAGGGGAGGGTTAGGAGAGGTTAGGGTTATGAAAGGAGAGGGAAGGATATTGGTCAGGGCATCTGGGTTCATATTGGGTGTGTGTGGGTGTTTGAATGTGCACCAGAGTAGAGTTTGGTTCTCAAGAGTCTTGTGATGAGATCTGTGACTGACCCTTGTGTGTGTTTTTCTGTCTCTTTTCTCTCTCTCTCTCTCTCTCTCTCTCTCTCTCTCTCTCTCTCTCTCTCTCTCTCTCTCTCTCTCTCTCTCTCTCTCTTCAGCACATGTTGATGAAGCAACAGGAGAGGATAGAGGATCGGGTTCAGGACATTGAGGACCAACTCTGCAAGCTGGAGTCGGACAAGACGCAGGTGGAGGTAGGACACGCACGTACACACACACATATTGCTCTAGAAAATAGAGAAATGGAGTGAGAAAATCCATGGAAAGTCCAGCGCAGTGGTACGTGGTCAACCTTATACTGCTGTGTGTGTGTGTGCTCGTATGTGTGTGTGCATACCTAGCCTCTAATGCCCCTCTCTCCTGCAGGATGCTGTGTGTGAGCTGAAGGAGCAGGTGAAGTCTCAGTACCGGCGGATGCAACTGATGCTGGAAGAGGACCTGAGTGAAACCATACAGCTGCTAGACCGAGCCCACTCCAGATACCGACAGGAGAACTCCCAGCAGGCCTTGCGGCTCAGCGAGAGGAGACAGGAAGCTGACAAGCTACTGAGCTCCGTTCAGATGGTCTTGGACAGGGCCGAGGACATCAACTTCATGAAGGTACCGCTCGCTCGCACGCACGTTACACACACAGACACGCACGTTACACACACAGACACGCACGTTACACACACAGACACGCACGTTACACACACAGACACGCACGTTACACACACAGACACGCACGTTACACACACAGACACGCACAAACATGCCAAATAAATGAACAGTTATGGACTTAACTGACAAATGTCTTTGTCTGTTCCAGAACACCAAACCTGCGAAGCTGTTGAGTGACAGGTGAGTGCTTCGCTGTGCCGATAACACTTGAGAGGAACCAGTGTGTGTGTGTGTCTGTTGTCTGTTGTGTGTTTTCAGTGATGGGCTGCCCTACCAGGCATCACCCCTTCCTAGGACACTTCCTCTAGATCTAGTGGTAGACATTTGGGCTCACTCTGGAACATCTTGTTCATTCCCCACCTTTTCCGTCCGTGTGTGTGTGTGTGTGTGTGTGTGTGTGTGGTGTGTGTGTGTGTGTGTGTGTGTGTGTGTGTGTGTGTGGTGTGTGTGTGTGTGTGTGTGTGTGTGTGTGTGTGTTGTGTGTGTGTGTGGTGTGTGTGTGTGTGTGTGTGTGTGTGTGTGTGTGTGTGGTGTGTGTGTGTGTGTGTGTGTGTGTGTGTGTGTGTGTGCTCGGTTAGGTCCCAGTCATGTCTGGGCAGCGGCCTCCCACCTCACAAGGTCGGCCATCTCAACTCCAAGCTCCTGCTCTCAGAGGTCACCAAGAAGGAGAAGAACCTGCACAAGATGCTGGAAGGTAAGAAAGAGGAGTTGAGATACTGGTACCACTGTTGCGTTACTGTGTGCCATTTCAAATATTGAAAAAAATAATATACAAATTGAAACGCTGAGGGGATAAAAAGGGAGAAAAGGAGGGAGGCGTTGTGAAGAAAGCGAGGGAGAGAGAGGAACACTGACTAACTACTGTACATACTACTCTTACAGTACTCTTCAAGTATTTTGCGTGTCAACAGATGTGTATTTTTTTAATAAACTATTTTCTCTCACCCCTCCTATCTCTCTCAATCCTCGTATCATCCTCCTCTTTATCTCCTCCCCCTGTTCTCTTCTCCCAGTTCCCTTCAGTGCACCTTCGCTCCTTCTCCAGACAGTGCCGTACCCAGCCCCCTCCTCCTTCTCCGGGCCAGAGAAGCGCAAACACTCCTCCGCCTTCCCCGAGGGCTCCGGAGGGGCCCACAACTTCCAGGATCCTTCCCCCAGCGTCAAGCAGCCCTACCTGGGTGGCCAGGGCCGTCAGGGGCCCTCCTCGTCTTCTTCCGAGGGCCCCTCCCAGGCTCCGAACCCCAGCTTGGGCCCCAGCTCCTCAGTCCAACACATCAGTGTTCTGGGGGCCAGCTCCAGTGGCTCTCCGTCGGCCCCCCACCACTCGGGCCCCGTTTTCCCCCCTTCCCACTACCCCAGTGGGGGCCCCTCTCAGCAGGCTGTTTTGCCAGAGTATGCAGGCAGGAAGATCCTTATGTGTACCATGGATAACTGCTATTGCTCTGGGGTGCCCCCTCGCACCAACCCACCCTACCCGAGATCAGGCTCCTTCCCCTGGGTGACCTCGCAGGAGTACCCCCCTCACCCCCAGCTGTCCTCCGGAGCCTCAGCCATGCAGGGGCTGTCTATGAGGGACTGGATAGATGCCTCACAGACACACAGACACCCAGACTTCTACGGGCTGTACGGGCAGTCCTCGGCCAAGCACTACGTCACCAGTTAACAGTTAAAAGTGAACTGTCCCTTTAAAACTGCTGGATCCCAGTCTCCTTTCTGCTCTCACAAGTCTACAAACTTGTTGTTTTTCTTTCCCTCTCTGTGGGAATGACAGTTCATAGACAGGATTCATGTTGGTGTGATTATGAACACATCAGAATACGTGAGGATAAATATAACTGTTATAATTGGGGTGTGTGTGTGATGGCAAGAAATGAGATTTGCTTTGGATAATTACTGTTTTACCTTATGTTTTGCTTTGACTGGAACTGTAAGCTACGAAACTTGGTCTTAACCACATTCAGGAAGTTATTTGTCTTAAAAGCAGTCCTTCCTCTCCACAGAGAGAATTGTTATTGACTCAATCCATAGACTGCAGTGCCTGAGAATCCCTTAGATCTCATTTTATTTCCTGAAAGTAGTCTTAACTTCCTGTCCCAAAGCTGTTGACTTCCTGTCTGTTGCTGAAAGCGTCCCTGAGGTGTCTGTATATTCCACAGGGCCTGGTGGGATGGGGCAGAAACGGTTGTCTGTTTTTTCATGACTTTTATACCAGATAACAAATGGAATTAAACTGCTACTGTACACACAATAAACAAATCAATGTACTTCAGAACAAGACTATAACATCTTGTTTGATTATGGCTAAAAGGAAATATATGTGATATTGCTGTTTGTGTTAAAGACATTAGCTTGGACCATATCTCATGTTAAACCTGGTGCTGAAAACATGCCAGCTGGGATTAACTATCTCTGTATGCCACAGTATGTTCACTGTTCCTTTACTGTTGTGTTGGTTACACATGAACCTGATCAAACCCACTCCCCCGCAGGTGTGTGCTCATCATTCAGAGAAGGTGTGTTCGTGTGAGATGTTTTCACAGCTCATCATTGGGAGAAGCTGTGTTCGTGTAAGAGATGTTTTCACAGCTCATTATTCAGAGAAGCTGTGTTCGTGTAAGAGATGTTTTCACAGCTCATCATTCAGAGAAGGTGTGTTCGTGTAAGAGATGTTTTCACAGCTCATTATTCAGAGAAGCTGTGTTCGTGTAAGAGATGTTTTCATGGGTCTAAACTTTCATTTCATGGTTCAGCCATTCATTGGGTTTAAACTTTCTTCCCTGTGAAAGAAGTCCCTATACCACATATAAACACTGTCCCATGCTACTCTATTTACATTGATTCATTTAGCAGATACTTTTATCCTAAATGACATACAAATAGTATACAGTATGTCACCCGTTTATGGAATCTTTCCTACTGCCAGGCCCTGGATACACCCAATGAACTGAGTCAGGTATGGAGAGAGAATAGGAGTGACGGTCACAAAGTCTAGAACAGACTAATCTACATGCCACTATACTATACTATATCCTAAACAAACTTGGGAATGCTATGCCATACATAATAAATGACAGTACAGAGAATGTTTTGCTCCTGGTAGCCTGTTGGAAGTGTGTGAATCTTCTGCAGTGCGTCTACTTCCTGGTTTGAACCATGCAGCCTATTAAAGTACCTCGCCTGGGAGAGATTTCCCTTTGTCTCTGTGGCGCAGCTGGATGGTAAGTTAGGTCCCCTCCCAGGATTTATTGAAAAAGATCAACTGTAAACCCTCCCCCCCCTCCCTCTCTACCTCCCTCTTCTCTCTACCTCCCTTCTTCTCTCCTCTCCCTTACCTTTCCTCTCCTTCCCTCCCTCTCCCTATCCCTCCCACCATCTCTCCTTCCGTCCTTTCCTCACTCTCCTGTGGTATCATTTGATTGCGCCCGGTGCAGTGGAGGATGGGTAGAATAGCAGATGATATAAGCACAGACTTCTTAATGAGGCCTGGGACTGCACAGTCATCCGCCGATCTGTCAGTCATACTGCCTCCACCCATCCCATCCTGTCTCCCTTCATCCTCCCCCAACTAAGCAGGAGATGGAGGGGGGATAAGCGGAGGGTTGGGGTGGAGGAGAGGAGAGGAAAGAGGAATGGTACGTGTGAAAAAGGAAGAGGGGCATGAGAATGATGCAACTTATGAAATGTTCTGTTTTCTCCCTCCTCTTGCCCTCCTCTCCACACCCCCTCAGTCCTGCTGGTGTGTGTGTATATACAGCATATTGAGCTTTTTGTAGCTTCATCTGACTGTGTGCCCTTTAAGACCCTGAGATGGAGGGGGGAAGGAGAAGAGGGGCTAGGTTAGAGGGGTTTAGTTACAGTGTTTGCCATCTTCAAGGACACAGTATTGCATGTGTGTGTGTGCATATGTGTGTGCATGTGAGTGTGTTCATGTGTATGTAGGGGAAGTGACATGTATGTGGCAGCTTGTCAGAATTCCCCATTCTCAACTGTACTCCCCCCCACCCCTTCCCTTCCTCTCTCTCCTCCTCTCACTCTCCTCTCTCTCTCTCTCTCTCTCTATGTCACTCTCTCTCACTCTCTCTCTCTCTCTCTCTCTCTCTCTCTCTCTATGTCACTCTCTCTCACTCTCTCTCTCTCTCTGTCTCTGTGCTTGATTAATAAAACATGAGCCGGCTGTTCAGAGGGGGCTCTTTAATAGGCTGGCCCTCTCTCCTCTTCACAGACTGCTCAATCTAAGTGTGCTGCTAGATCTTCAGTCCCAGATTTAATTCTACCAAACTGTAAATGAAAGAGCTCTCACTGGTTGTTGTATGTTATGAGCCAGTAGGGCTAGGGCTGTGTAATGCACTTTAAAATCTTCTGCCAATCCTCACGTCTGTCTAGAAATAATCTGGACATCTGGCGGTGGAATACTGTTGGAGAGGCAAAACAACACTATCTATTCTATCTCTCATATGTCTCTTTCTCTGCTTTCTATTTCTCTCTCCACTAACCTAAATCTTTTTTCTCTCTCTCCATATTTTCTCTTTACTTTCACTTTCTCTCCACTGTCTTTCCCCTCATTCATCACTCTCTTTCCCCCCTCTCTACTCTTACACTGTTTCTCCCTCTCTCTCCCCCTGTATGTGTGGGTGTGTTGCTGGGTCATCATGACAGCCTATGGGGAATTCAGCAGGAAAGTACAGGATACAATATCGGCCCTGTACTGATATGCTGGGTGCTATTTGGAATGGTGTGTTTGAGTGTGTTTGTACTTCTTGGAGGTTAGTGGGAGTGGTTTCATGCTGTGTGGGAGAATGTGTGCTCAGGTGTCGCTGAACGATCATCACGTCGGTGTGTGTTTGCCTATGAAATGGTGTGACTTGAGTTGTGTGCTGTGTGCGTGCGTGTGTGTGTGTGTGGTGAATGTGTGTGTGCTTGGTTAAAGCCTTATGCGCCACACAGCTGTGCTGTACTGTGGCAGGTGCGCAGAGAAAGAGAGAGAGAGAAGATGAGTATGTACACACCCTTGCCTTTGGCGCCTATGCCTGTTAGTTGTGTAACTGTGTGTGTGTGTGTGAAAGAGGGAGAGAGACACACATAGGGAGAGGGAAAGAGAGGGTGTGTGTGTTTCACTGTATAGCTCTGTACCGGGGTGCTGTCAGCTGTTGTGCAGCTGCTGTTTGTGTGTTTTACCCTGGAGGTTTGTAGGAGCTGCAATGAACACACTTTGACCCAAGCACACTAACAAACACACACACCTTTAATGTTGCCTTGCATAATTGAAGACATTCACAAAATTGCCACCCACTTCCAATGTTATTAACAAGTGTATCTGTTCTCATCTCTCTCTCTCTCTCTCTCTCTCTCTCTCTCTCCACACACACACACACACACACACACATACACACACACAGTATCAGTTCTTCCACACAGAAGTTAATAAAGTGTGTGATAGATAGTCACAATATCCTGTTTTGATCTGGCCTGAGGTCTGTCTGGTGATTTTCATTAACCTAACAAAGGTTTCCAGGATTCATCCTGTGTGTGTGTATATGAGTGTGCATGCATGTGTGTGTGAGTGTGTGTCTGTTTAGTCAATCAGTTCAGAAACATCCAGAGCAAGAAAAAAACTATACAGAGAAAAAATAAAGGTATCGCTACCCGTGTATATTCGGCACAACCACATTGTAACTATACATAAACACATCCATGTATAAGCTCCTCCCACTTTGGAGGTGTGGGGAGCCTATTACAGATACATACCGTTTTTACACAGACTGGGTTTTCAACACACTAGAGCTGCAAAATGTTGTGGGAACACAAGGAGCCGTTTCTGGCACAGTAATGAGGCTAAAGATCAAACATTAAAAC
Organism: Mallotus villosus; assembly: GCA_903064625.1. NCBI lineage: Eukaryota > Metazoa > Chordata > Actinopteri > Osmeriformes > Salangidae > Mallotus > Mallotus villosus. The sequence continues at coordinate 105,786 of CAEFZP010002174.1, forward strand.
ATTTCTTTCATATTAATTCACTGAGGTGACTATGGAAACAAACAATATCTCCAGTATTTATGTAATGTTCTAATGGGTTTGGAATGTGCACACACACACACACACACACACACACACACACACTGTGTAATCCTGTCTTTCACACTCACACTCACTGCCAGTTGTTCAGAAGTGATCTGATTAGATGTTGGCTATTGGATTGGATCAAATCTTAAAAATGGGTTAAAAAAAGGATCCTGAAATTGGATTAGATCACGTAATCCAGTCTTGGTTTTGATCTGGATCAAACCTGTTCAAAACTTTTTAGTAGGACTGGGATACCTTTGATCTAAAAAATCTAGATCATTCTGATCCCAGCAGAAGGGTGGATTCAGCATGGATTTCAGAAACTGTCTGATAAAATAAATATTTGATAAAACTTGAAATTGGTCAATTAAAACTATATTTGTATCATGTAGTACATATACATTTATTTATATGAAAGTACAGAAGTACAGATTCTTCTGGCAAAGGAACAAATCACTCTTTCCCAACTTCAGCACACCGGGCGCTTCAAAAAGCTGGTCTCTCCACAATCGAAGACAAAATCTGAAAGTTCTATTATCAACTATTGGAAATTTAGCATATTTCTAATTTTGAAACACATGTTCAAAATATGCACATTGTATTTGTGAAGAATGTTTATTTGTTTGTTTGTTTTTATTTGTTTGTGGGTCAGATGATGGCTCTGACAGTTTGGATTGTTTTATTTGGCCTTTTTCTGTCACTTCAAATCAAAACACTTAAATGTGACCCCCATGCTGGCTATAGAACCTGTTCTTTACGTAGCTAGTAGCCCACATTCTTATATTTAGCCACATTTATAACACTGGGAATCCGAATTTGGTAATCTTGAAAAGTTTGCATTTGGATCAGGGTTATCCAATGTTGCTTTGAAAAACAAGCACAAAAGTAACATTGATTACTTGATCCTGGATAACAAAACATGGGATTTCAAAATCCAAATAATTCTGATCCAGATTCAACTTTTTGAACAACTGGCCCCTGGGCCCTGGCGTTCCTGAAATTCGTCCATAAACCACTCACTCACCCACTCACCCACTCACTCACTCACTCACTCACTCACTCACTCACTCACTCACTCACTCACCCACTCACCCACTCACTCAGAGCAGATCGTCAAGTGAGGAAGTCAAGGAAGTATGCACTCTAAAAGTATTCGAACGCAGCCCTTTAGTGACGAAATAGGAAGTGGGTGGTGGATTTAAAGAGACAGTTCACACAGCTCTTTGCACAAACTGTTTGTCGCTTTAGCTAAATAGTAAATAAATACTGCATTTGAGTAGATACTGCAATAAGCAATTGATTCCATGTGCTGGTGGCCAATAATTGTAATTTTCGGTCGAAAGAGAGAAATGTGAAGAAAACAGGGACTGAGCTGTCCCTCGACCCTGATTGGAAGACGTGCTGCCACGTGAACCACTCCTTCGGTTTAGCGACTATAGAATTTAAAAACACTAAAATTGAACTCACACTACATCCAGTACAATTTAGAGTTAGTGTTCCCACGCGTATTGTGACCTGTAAAGGTATGTAGCTAATCGATCATATATTCTTTAGCGGCATACATATAAACACGTGTACCTACCTTGCTGTTTGCTAGAATAGTGTTATCCAGTGGGGTGAGTCCCAGTGACATATGTAGCCTAAGTCAGTCCAGGAATGTGCCTTGCTGGTAAACGAGCTAAATGGCGAGAGTTTGCTAGATCAGTAGTTAATTTATACGTTTATAAACGTTTCGCTATTTCACATCTTTGATTTAAAGATATAGGAAGCGTATGTCAGTCAGCGTGTTAGCGCTTCACAGGTACGTGTTGGTGGTCAGTAGCCTACTTAAGGAGCCTCCGATGAGTTTCACACTACTTTTTTGTTAGGATAATTTTGTTAGAATTTCAAAGACCCTGTGCTTCCTCTTTCCCGCTAGGTAAGCCAGGATGGAGCAGAGTCGGTTTGACATCGACTCTTCCCGCTGGGACCAGAGCACCTTCATGGGCCGTTTGAAACACTTTTTCAACATCACAGACTGCCGCACGGCCTTACTACCCGACTCCACCCTGGATCAGGCTCGAGAGCTGGTGGACAGCTGCAGGTGGATGTGGGGGGGAGTAAAGGGGAGTTGGGAAAGGGGAGAGAAGAAGTGAGGAAGGGAAGGGGAGGGGAGAGGGAGTGAGGAGAGTTGAGAAAGGGAGAGAGAAGAAGTGAGAAAGGGAAGGGGAGGGGAGGAGGGAGTGAGAAGAGTTGAGAAAGGGGAGAGAAGAAGTGAGAAAGGGAAGGGGAGGGGAGAGGGAGTGAGAAGAGTTGAGAAAGGGGAGAGAGGGAGTGAGAAGGTGAGAAAGGGAAGGGGAGGGGGAGAGGGAGTGAGAAGAGTTGAGAAAGGGGGGAGAGAGAGAAGTGAGGGAAGGGAAGGGGAGGGGAGAGGGAGTGAGGAGAGTTGAGAAAGGGGAGAGAAGAAGTGAGAAAGGGAAGGGGAGGGGAGAGGGAGTGAGAAGAGTTGAGAAAGGGGGAGGAGAGAAGAAGTGAGAAAGGGAAGGGGAGGGGAGAGGGGAGTGAGGAGAGTTGAGAAAGGGAAGAAGAAGTGAGAAAGGGAAGGGGAGGGGGAGAGGGAGTGAGAAGAGTTGAGAAAGGGGAAGAGAAGAAGTGAGGGAGGGGAAAAGGGATTGAATGCTAAGAGGAAGCCCACTAGAAGCCCACTAGAATGTGGTTGCTCAGTGTGTGCGTGTGTGCGTGTGTGTGTGTGTGTGTCAGAGCGGGCAGCGTTCCTCCAGGCACCACCGAGGAGCAGCTGCTCTACGCCAAGAAGCTCTATGACTCTGCCTTTCACCCTGACACGGGCGACCGCATGAATCTGATTGGCCGGATGTCCTTCCAGGTTCCGGGGGGAATGGCAATTACAGGCTTCATGCTGCAGTTCTACAGGTGGGCCAGGGTTGTAGCAAACATCCACACAATCAGATCTTTATGTGAGTACATTGCATTGCAGTGCATTATGGGATCTAGGCCTCTGGTTGTATGAAACCTGCTGGACTCAGAAACCATTTGTGTGTGTTTGTGTGTGCGGCTCTAGATCAGTGCCGGCTGTAGTGTTCTGGCAGTGGGTGAACCAGTCTTTCAATGCCCTGGTCAACTACACCAACCGCAATGCCGCCTCACCCATCTCCAAAAAGTAAGCCAACAAACTGGGCCACGTGCTGAACCATCAAACCCTGGGCAAATCATCGGACCTAATGTTAACTAACCAGTAGAGAGAGGGTCCATCCTGTTTATTTCTCTAAAGAGTTCCGTCAGAGAGACCTTTCTGTGTGTGTTTGTTTGTGTCGCCAGGCAGATTGGAGTGGCGTACATCACAGCCACTAGCACTGCCCTGGCCACAGCTGTGGGTCTGAACCTCTACACCAAGGTACCTTCTCCACCAGCAAACCAGTCTCAGACAAGTTGACTGTGGTATGCACACAAACACACTTCTTATCGGCCTTGAAATAATAAAATCTCAATCTGACTTTGAATGAATAGCCCCTTTTATACTAAAGATAACCTGCCATTGTGCCGGCTTTGCTTGTTTACACTGAACCCAACAAAGCCGGCATAATGCCACCACTTTGTGTGATGTTAGACGTCAGCGTCATAGCATGTGTAGTCCTACCATGCCGGCTCTCCCTTTCACACAGACGTCGATGTGGCTCTGTGACTACCTCTGCTGCCAGCTTATTGCAACGACTCTACCATGCTGTGTCCGTACCTGTTTTGATAGACAACATTGATATGCAACATTCCCGGCTTTAACAGACTCTGTGAAAGGGTCTACTCTGGCATTAAACTGTCTCCCCATCATCTACCCCCCTCCCCCCCCCCTCCAGAGAGCCCCTCCCTTAGTCGCCCGCTGGGTGCCTTTTGCAGCCGTGGCATCAGCTAACTTTGTCAACATCCCCATGATGAGACAACAGTAAGTAGAACTTATGTTTGTGTGTGTGTTTGATGGCGCGGGCGTGTGTGGTCGTGTGTGTGGTACTGATCGTGTGTGTGGTACTGATCGTGTGTGTGGTACTGATCGTGTGTGTGGTACTGATCGTGTGTGTGGTACTGATCGTGTGTGTGGTACTGATCGTGTGTGTGTGTGTGTGTGTCTACAGAGAGATTCTCAACGGCATTGCAGTCACAGATGAGAACGGCAACAAGCTCGGCCACTCTCGAGTGAGTACTGGGCTGAAGGCATCGCATTCACTCACGAGACTGCTCACTCCCTAAATCTCTCACTCCACCTCGCTTGCTCCCCTTCTCTCTCCTCTATTCCTCTCTTCCTTCCTCTCTCCCCTACGCTTTTGCTCTCCTTCTCTTTCTCAGAAAGCCGCCATTAAGGGTATCACTCAGGTGGTGATCTCTCGCGTTACCATGGCAGCCCCGGGCATGAGTAAGAATGCGTTTGGATGCAGTATATTTTTATTAATTCTTCAAATCAAACAACCTCTCACAGCACTCTCTTCATACATCTGTTCTCCTTTTCCCCCACAGTCATTCTGCCGATTGTCATGCAGAGATTGGAGAAATACAAGTTCATGCAAGTAAGTGTGTGCGCTTGTGTGCAAGAGTAGCCATGTTGAATTGGTTACACTCCCCCTCACCTGCCCCATAGAAAAGGTAGCTAGAGCCACGTTTAGGAGGAGTGCCCTGAGTTCAAACCTTGCTGTGGGTAAGAGAGGGTGGGAAGTTGTGCTGAACAACCCAATGACCGACATGTGACAAGTGTGTGATAAAAAGACAGTGTTGTGGGTGAGAGGAAGACAGACAAAGATAAAAGGGAGATGTAAAGAAGGAAGATGTAGTTATTGTGCACTATGTTGAGGAAGTATATTGTCCTACTCTATTGCTGTGAAAGTACCAAGTCAATGAAGTCCATTGGCATATACAAGTTCACGACTAAATCTAGGTATTTATTACAGATCTGTACGGTGCATGTGTCTGATACACTCAAGCTGAGCTTCTCAAAGTACTGGACAATGAATACAGGGATGAAATATTAAATAGTATCACAATATAGGAGAGGGGTGACAATCAACATAGCTTCGCAAGCACAGAAAGAAGACGCCTCATTCATGGTGCTAGATAGCGTTTGTTTAGTCTTTAGATAGAGCTCATTCATGGTGCTAGATAGCTTTTGTTTAGTCTTTAGATAGGGCTCCAAGAAATAGCCTTGACGTTCAAAGTTGCATGGCATTATACACTTTGGTAACATTGTGACTTCAGACCTACAATCTAGTGTCATAGACATTTCCTAGTCGCATCTTACAAATAACTGACTTACGACTATGCAGGCATAAGCAAGCTTTAGCAAACAGCATAATGACCGTTTATCAATGCTACAAGCAACATCATTCATATAGGCATATTTCTCTCTTGAATGGGTCATGTTCTCATGAGATAATATAGCAGGGTACAGATCAAACGGTATATAAGTTCAAACGTAATAATTAGTTGAAATCTTTAACCACTGATCAATTAACAATAATTAATGACGGTCCTCTTCACTGTGTTCCAGAAAATCACGTTCTTCCATGGGCCCCTGCAAGTGATGATGGTGGGAGTGTTGTAAGTCCAGGCTAACTCCTCTGATCCGTAGGCCTGTACTCAGCTGGAAAAGATTGTCTAGGCAACAGCTCTCCTGCTGCTTTTAGTAACTCTCCTCCTCTCGTCCCCTCTAATCCCTTCTCCTCCCCTCTCCTAGCCTCGTCTTCATGGTACCAGCAGCCTGCTCCCTCTTTCCTCAGAGTTGGTAAGACACGCAGACTCTAAATCCCAACGTACCTTGTGCTCTACCTGAAGTGGGACTTCAGTACTCATTAAGTGTGTGTGCCTGTGTGTTTTCACTCCAGTTCCATTGCTGTGTCCAAGCTGGAGCCCGAGCTGAGGGAGTCCATCGTGTCTCAGTATGGAGATGGCATACGCCATGTCTACTTCAACAAGGGGCTATGAGGCAGAATGGTGGACAGAGATGACCATCAGTCTGCCTGTAGCATGGCTACCCTGCTAACAACCACCGTTGAAAACTTATTTTTGTTATGTTTCTGTGAAGTCCTCCAAACCCAGTCTTTGTAATTGTATTGCCTGAACTTTCTCCTTTGTATGTTTTTAAGCTATCAACTCATCAATCATGAATGTGACATTCAATCGTGAGATTTCTTTGTTGTGTGGTGTGTGAAGAGGTCATTTGATACAGAAAGAATACAGTGATGGAACCGCATTCATTTCAGCCTTGTTTATCATAAAGCTCAACCATGACTGAGACAGTTATGTGCTCTCAGGGTCCATCCAAATACAAACTCTTTTCAGAGCAGCTGCCCCCTAGTGGTCATGACTGCCAGCAGCAGGCTTATTGTTACAGCAGGTCATACCAAGTCCCCATAGATTGTCCTCATGTTTCCAGTCACCCAGAGGGCAGAGCAGAGGAATATGTTAGGGTTCTCTGGGGGTGAATATGTTAGGGTTCTCTGGGGGTGAATATGTTAGGGTTCTCTGGGGGTGAATATGTTAGGGTTCTCTGGGGGTGAATATGTTAGGGTTCTCTGGGGGTGAATATGTTAGGGTTCTCTGGGGGTGAATATGTTAGGGTTCTCTGGGGGTGAATATGTTAGGGTTCTCTGGGGGTGAATATGTTAGGGTTCTCTGGGGGTGAATATGTTAGGGTTCTCTGGGGGTGAATATGTTAGGGTTCTCTGGGGGTGAATATGTTAGGGTTCTCTGGGGGTGAATATGTTAGGGTTCTCTGGGGGTGAATATGTTAGGGTTCTCTGGGGGTGAATATGTTAGGGTTCTCTGGGGGTGAATATGTTAGGGTTCTCTGGGGGTGAATATGTTAGGGTTCTCTGGGGGTGAATATGTTAGGGTTCTCTGGGGGTGAATATGTTAGGGTTCTCTGGGGGTGAATATGTTAGGGTTCTCTGGGGGTGAATATGTTAGGGTTCTCTGGGGGTGAATATGTTAGGGTTCTCTGGGGGTGAATATGTTAGGGTTCTCTGGGGGTGAATTTGCACAGTTACAAGTGCATCGACAGGCATAACACAAAATATACAAAGTTATGGGACTTCAGCAAACATTAGTGCACATGGAACATTGTCAACTTGTCGTCTGTGGGGAAGCATGGGTGATGTTAGTGATCAGAAGGCATTCTCACATCGAAGATGCTTTAGAACTGGACCTGAGAGGACTGAACTGCAGGGAGTCCGTGAAGCCATCAGTGCTCTTGTGGACTCCCTAGACTGCAATGCAAATACTAGTGCAAATGGACATGATATTGTTTTGAAAGAAACCGAATAAACAAGTTTATACTCTTATCACAAGAATTCCACTTTATTTAAACAATTTGTAAACATACAAAAAATAACACTTCAGAAAGATGCATTTCATAGAACATCATGACATGAGACACCACTCAACATGGTATATTAATTTGGTAATCCATGGAACCTCAGTTCATTTGAGTTCCAAAGGAACTTAAATGCCTCTGGACGCAAATGTATATACAACCAATCAGAACAATGAAACGCCATGTTAGTTGGTTACCATGCCTCAACTACACTTCTGTATAGTCCATTTAACCGTTCTTACTGGCCCGATCCGAAACTGGTTGGAGGGAAAACAGTTTGAATGGGAACCAGACTAATCTGCCCATGAAAATACAGCAGGGGCTGGTAGATTAGTCTGGTTCACAGGCTAAAAGGAAGTTTCAAATGTCAAAGCATGCAAACAAATACAAGTCATGTGTTCAAACTCTCTTAAAACCTTAAGGGTTTTAAATCATTACAGAGTCAACTGCTGGTGTCGTATATGGTGTCACACACCCAAAGGGACCCCTCTCAGCCACACCATGTTTAGCATGACCCGCACCTATGGGTGTCATCTTAGGGCAGCAAAACGGAAGTCGATATAAAATGTATCCAAAGGGATTAAGAACATCCTTTTATTTTTCTTATAAAAAGTCCAGATGAAGCAGGCTCTGACATGTCGTCTTCTACAACTTCTGCTTCTTCTTGGCAGGTTTGATGGGGATGATCTCCTCGTCCAGCTCCTCCTCGTCCTCATCCGACAGATCCGACCCGCACTCGTCTGAGGCTACGGGACGAGAACAGATACGGGGGTTACAGCGGACAAGGACCCCGAGGCGGCATCCGTTGAAAGCCCAGGCGGCTGTCACGGTAACAGGACATTCCAAGCGGGGTAACCCAGTTTGTCTGATGCAGAACGACATCACACTCCCAGTAAGAATTGATTTTCTAGCATGTGGGGAAGCTGTGAAATTCTGACATAAAGCTCAGATATGAAAGTGTCAAACTATCAGAAAAAAGGGATTATACTTTGTAAAAGAAGTGTGTGTGTGTGTGTGTGTGTGGGGGGGGGGTGGACTGCCACTGAGTATAGCCATTCTTCCCTGGCTTTGTACAGTACTGCGCACATTAACAGTCTTACCTATGAGGTGAAGCCCACTAACAGTCACAGGCCCTGTTCCAGATCTCAGACGGATGGTCACCGGAGCCTTCAGCTCGAATTCCCCCAGACTCACCTGAGAAACACAGCATGGATGAGCGACTGTCTGAATAGACTGATCATATCTATTCATCCTTCATATTAGTCCCCATCTCCTCCCTCAGGGAGGCAATGTTTTGTTATGTAATGTAAACATTTTAAAAGTGTACCATAGGCAGGCAGTTGATGTGGAGGTTTGCCACAGGCACAGAGATGGTCTTGCCTCGGTGGTTCATGGCCGTTACCTCAACCACGTTACTCTCCTCTTTTGCTCCCTCTCCAAGACATACCTAAACACCCCGACACAGGAAAAAAAAGCACGTGTTTAGGCTACTGACCCACACGCGGGATGTAATGCTACGCTCTAGATTACAGAAGAGCGATTGGTCAGAGTGCAGATAACCTGGTTCATAAAAAAATGCAATCGGTAACAATAATAAATCTGCTACCGTTCGTAGTTCAAGAAAGTGCTCCAAATCCTCCTCTTCATCTCCTTGAAAGGTGTAGAATGGTACTTTGGAAGAAAGTTCACAGCCTGGGAAGATACGATGCCATTTTGTTACACGTGTTTGCCGTTCAATGTCTTCTTTAAGAGTTCGCTATAACTTTTTAACTCCATTTACCTCATTACATGTATCTACAACGGCAACTAAATACAGACATCGCTAACTAATTTGTTTAGGTATTTTTCAGCCTGGTGACATTACTTCATAAACGTGCAATTGGCAGTGGCACAGCGATTACCCACGTGTGCTAATCAAAAGTTGTTTTAAAATTAATATCACATTTCATAAACCGCGATCTTACTGAAAACGTAGCTTTCCAGCTTGGATGGTCCCCCACTGCCACACTCCGAGGTTTCGTCGTCTGCGTACGACATTGTTATATTCGTAATTTCAGCTGCCGAGATCAAATCACTCCTTCAGTCTGAAATAAACCTCGTCGCAACGTTGACTACGTCATTAATCTGCGTCCTGGGGCCACGTTCCGTACCATAACCTGCCTCCCTCTCCGCCTGGCCTCGTTTGAGTGGGTGTGACCAAACCCTACATTAAATGGGTCAACAAAGTAAATATAAACATTTATGGTGCGGGCTGACATTTTATCGACCCGCAATATATAACACATTAGCACCCACACCAGAATGTTGTAATCATAGTTTATTATTATGAATCATTTTCTTTTACATACAAATCTTACAGAAGTTGTCGTTACATGTGTATGAATCAAAATGCCCCTTCCCATCCGCAAAAGGTATATTCAAGCATAATCAACTGTACAAATGACACCCCTTCCATCGCAACTTCACAGTTACCAGAATGAAGAAGCCAGCATGTCAATAAAGCACAAGCAATGCAGTACACTGTCCACGAGGTGATGGTTACTATCTGTATCGCTAGTGGAGCAATAAAGAGACCAGAGCATCTGGCCACAATGTAGAGATGTAGAACACATTGTTTTGCTCTCTATAGACATCCTATATCTACTTGTAATCCACTATGGATGATGTCTTTAGAAACCATGGTAATAATACAGAACAAGTTACAACAATATTCAGACCAGGAAGGAGATTTTTGGAACGTCAAACGATTCTTTTTTTACCTGATATGGTTCTTAATGGAACGTCTGGAATCAGAACTGTCTTCACATGTTTCTTTTTGGGGGGAGGGGTATTTGAAAAAAACAGTTTGTGCTCTGAGTAACTCAGAAAGTGGAAGGCAAATTTAGTAATCAAAAAAACAAACATGGTTGAGTAAATGTTTTGTATTTTAGTAAATAACAAATAAATAAAATAATGGAGCACACAGGCATTGTGGCTTAGAGGTTGACAACCATACTTTTAATTCCCCCTATGTGGAGTAAAATGACTTTAATCTAAAACAAACTGTCATCGTGCATACCATGAGCATATAGGCAGATGTTCTACACCTCTCTATGAAGAGATGACAATGAAAGCACTGGAGGATCAAACGGTTCCTTTTAGAATATGAAACAAAGCAAGCATTCCTTCCAGAATGTTACACCAAACAAGAGTTCCCTAGTAAAGCTTCTAAAAAATGTTAAAAAAAACAGGGAACTAAAGAGTGAACAAATTGAGAAAAAAAAGAAAGAATGGACCACTCATTGGCACATTCCTGTATGGAGGACTCTGGGCTACAGTATCAAATACATCACATTGTCAGGCAGCCACTGTACACCGAGGACACTGCAGGGCAGCCACTGTACACCGAGGACACTGCAGGGCGGCCACTGTACACCGAGGACACTGCAGGGCAGCCACTGTACACCGAGGACACTGCAGGGCAGCCACTGTACACCGAGGACACTGCAGGGCGGCCTCTCAGGTAACAAACTAAAACATTCCTGTAATAATCATCTTCATCCTCATCAAAGTGCTTTTTACTCTCCAAGATTTAAGAAAAAAACGAAACAAAGCAAAAACGAAGAGAAAACATGTTTGGAGTACAAAACATTGAACAATTGAGATACAAAAAGCCTCCTCCGCACACACACACCCCTGCAGGTCGGTGCCACTTTGGTGATGTGACCTAAGCACAGAGGCATGTTGCTATACACCAGAATAAGGAAGTCTACTCACAAGTAACAGGTAGAAATATAAATGTCCAGAACAGATAACCGTCTTTACTCAGAATGATGGGGGAACGCTCTCTGTGTGCTGTTTATCTAGCTGGATTGTAGACATCCTGTATGCTGGATCCAGCACAGGCACCCAGGGACCTGCTGGGGCTAGTAGTAGGACGTTCCCCTCATCCTTGGCCAAGGAAGGTCAGGAAGATGAGCTGGTAGGCTATGGTGGAGTGAAGCTAGTGTTGAAACTATGGAGATGGATCCAGGGAGGCTAATATTACTCAGTGTCTCTGGCAGAAGCTCAACCAAACCCAGGGATTCATTACCTGTGCATTAGGTTGGGATATGTGTTGCTATTTTGATTTGTGTGCTACAGTGTACTAAGGGCCGTCGAGGAGGCTGGACATTGAGCCACTCGTCAGAGTAGGAGCAGACACAGAGCAGCCTAACTCCAGCTGACGGTCTGACAGACAAACCTCCAGCTGACGGTCTGACAGACAAACCTCCAGCTGACGGTCTGACAGACAAACCTCCAGCTGACGGTCTGACAGACAAACCTCCAGCTGACTGTCTGACAGACAGACAGACAGACAAGAGTAACACCGGGCTCTCTAGTAAGACGTTACACACATGCAAGGCAATGAACCAAAAGGCAATACATGTCTAGTATATAAATATACAGTATATATCAACTGAAAAGCAATACACAAAACAAATACCCAAACAAAAAAAAGCTGAGAACCGTGTAGATACATGGACTAAGCTACTTCTATCCAGGTGGAGACGGACCCAGAGGCATGTTCCTCTGGTCGGCAGTCGTCTCCACTAACACTTCCTTCTACAGGCGTGTGGGTCTCCAGGAAAACCGAAGATGTTTGTTTTTCCCCCCTCCCACCACGGTAAACTTAAGGAACACAAGTGCCAGTAATCGAGTTCAGAAATGTCCTTCCAGCTGCTGTCCTGCAGTGTTGCACTATGGGACCTCTTTCCCTCACACACAGCCCTGCGCCCCCGACCTGGCTCCGCTGTGAGAAGCTGGGGAACACCTGTGTCAGGTAGGGGGGGGAGTGGTAAGCGCTAGTTGGAGACTATAGGCCAGCCTTTCTATCAATTTCTTGGTTCCCTTTGGTGTGGTGTAGATGGGCTGGTGGAGGGAGTGAGGGAAGGTGAACGGGTTGAAGGCTAAAGGAGACGGAGGAGCCTAGGCCAGCTCCTGCTACCTGGAGCCGCATGGAGGAGTAGCTCCATGCTCCATTATAACGCCCAATAACGGAGGGAAACTCTCCTCCATCTCGGCTCAAATCCCCAAGACACAAATACACATACACGCACAGACAGGACTTATGGACAGCCTGCTGCAGATGAACCCCTGGGCTCCTGGACCCAGTGGATCCAGAGGAGCTCCAGAACATCTATGGACAGCACCGTGGGCCTTGAGAGATGACCAAGCTTCGGAAACCTGGCCACCCTCGGGCAGGATGGTCATGTGGTAGAAAAACCCTCATGGATGGTACGGGTGGCAGACGTAACAGGCGAGCCCGCCCCCCTCCCTCTCGCCCTTTCTTTCTCTGTACACTCTCTCAGTTCCACTAGGGGGCGCTCTCAGAGGCTGCGACCCATGATGATAGCGTCTTTTGGGAAGCCCTCCATCTTGGCCACCTCGAAGCAGCCCAGTTTACTGTAGAAGTCCAGCATCCGCTTATCTGTCTGGCGCACCTCGCAGAACGCACCGTGGGAGCCTGGGGAGGGAGATAGAGAGAGGAGGGAGGGGGGGGGGAAGACAGCCAGAAGGGAAGAGAGAGAGGAGGGAGGGGGGAAGAGAGAGAGAGTGAACATCAGAACCCTCCTGTTCAGTGACCCTAACGAGGGCCTGGTCGTCATGGACACCACCCACCATTGGCCTTGATTGACGAGAGCAGGCATCCCATCATGCTCTTGGCCACGCTGGGGTCGGTGACCTTGGCGTGGACGTCGACCTTGATGAGGGAGGGGAAGTTGGAGAGGAAGGTCTCCGGAAGGCCCTCCACTTCCTCGTGGAAACTCAGCATCATCTTCTACAGAGGAACGGAGAGAAGACGAGAGAAAGATGGGTACAGCTCAATGGTAGAGCAAATCAAGCAAATCAAAGTCCGACTTTCAACTCCCCCCCTGTTCATCGCTTTGGATAAAAGCATCTGCTAAATGAGCACATTCTGAATAGGGGAGGAGAGCTTGAAGCTATTTGGATGTTAAGTTTTCAGCCTTTTCAGCAGATGTTTCTACCCCAGGGAGGTACAGGGGGAGACAGTGGGACCCCAGCGTGGTGCTGAGGAACGAGGCCGGGGCCTCCTACCCCGGGGAGGTACAGGGGGAGACAGTGGGACCCCAGCGTGGTGCTGAGGAACGAGGCCGGGCCTCATACCTCGGCCTCGGACAGGTCCTTCTGGCAGTCAGGCTTGATGTACTTCTCCTGCATGGAGGGGATCCAGCTCATCCTGCACGTCTTGACGAAGGGCTTGACGTCCAGGGAGCCCAGGGCGTAGCCACAGATCCCGTCTTCATCCTCCAGGACGAAGCCGTAGTCTGGGCTGTGGGTCAGGAACCCTCCCACCAGCCTGCACGCACACACATATCTTTGGTCAGACCGTACCATGTCAAGTGGAGCCTTCCTTCCCTCAAGAACCATATGTGTTCTCCAGGTCCTACCTGTCTCCTATGAGGTCTGGCTCTTGTTCGGAGAACGGTACCTCCTCTATCCCTTCAGAATACATCTCCTTGCAAATCTTATAGACCGCAGGCTGCAAAACACACACACACAGTTAGACAGGGGTGTGATGGGGCACACTACATGCGTGACAACACTCCAAAATCCAATTACACACACAGTGATCCAAAAGGTGTAATGTTTTCCTCACCTCATCCTTGGGATAGTAGGGCCTTATGGAATAGATTTTGGAGGTTGGCATTGAAGGTGGAGGCTGGTAGAAAAGATCGTTTGCCCCTTCTATAGGCAACAATCTCTGTGGGTATCAAAACAGATGTGTTTAGGGGATCTGGGACTCTGAAACAGAGTTGGCTGCCTATCGTTTGCTGCAGCTGAGTCACTGTCCCTCCAGAGTGAGCGAGGCCTCAACACAAGCCTTGCCTAGACGGACAACACAGACTCATTCTGAGGCTCCTTCTGAGGCTCAGCCTGGAGGGACAGTGGAAGACCACAGTAAATGACAAACTTCATGGCAAAAATATCTGAACTTTTTCTATCACTAAAAGAGCATTGCTCCAAAAAAAGCAACGCATAAAATATTTTTGGAAGAGACAGAGAGAGAAAACCGAGTGTGAGGGTGTTGGTCTGAGGAAAGGCGTTACTGGCTAGAGGAGATGCTCCTTTTCCCATGTGTCTAAAGGCGAGTACTCGCTGGCGCTGCGCAGAGGGCGGAGGGTGGCGCTGCGATGCTTTAAAAGGCGCGTGCAAAAAGGGGAATTGTTTTGCACTGTGCTTTCCTGCAAAGAAATGAGATGTCATGGAAATAAAAAACCATAGCCATGCTCGCTAGCGTCCGCGTGCGCCAGGGAAGAGCAGCATCTCCTTTGGGCAGTCGCTGAAAGAATTTCCAATTTAGAGATTGTTAAAAACCACGTCATGCCTGTCTGAGCAGAACAAACTTCCGTTCCCCCGTGAGGTCAAAGACGTGCGTGTCTGTTAATCTGTAGAAGGAACGGGGGGGAATCCACCATCCACAGAATCCAAAAGGCTATCGTCAGATATCAGCTCCCCTTTCCCAGACCAAACCCTTTTGCATATTTTCATATAAGCGTGCGCGCAACACTGAACACACATTCTAACATTGGATACAAACTCTTATTTCAGCTGTGAAGTCAGTGTGAGGGATACCTGGAACTCTCCTGCTAGGCCGCCCCTAAAGGCCCCGGCCTCTTGGTCTCCACTAAGGAACTGTGCTGAGGTCTGACTACGACACCCTGTTGATCACAGCCAAGCGGACATCAGGTTACCATAGTGACAGGGCGCTCCAACGGAGATGGAGGGAATGGGGGAGGGGTTATATCGGCGTCCGTTATCATTATCTAAAGACAACAAATATTGTTTTATGTTATTTCGTGTTTTGGTTCCATGTAAAGGATTTGTATAAACAAAAGAAGGGGGTTTGCCTACTGGGGATCAAGCAACCAAAGCTTACTTCTGGAAGTGGAAATCCTCCCTAACAACCAAAGCTTACTTCTGGAAGTGGAAATCCTCCCTAACAACCAAAGCTTACTTCTGGAAGTGGAAATCCTCCCTAACTAAAATGCATCATCAAGGTGACCAATCTCAGACCACTACTTTTGAGATGTAACTGAGAAGTCCTTATTATTCACCTCCTCAGGTGGACACACCAAGAACACCTCGGAGATCCCTGTAACTGGGCCCTTTAACCTCAAGTACTACTGGTCTAGTTTGTCATGCAGGAGAATGCCTCTGGACACAGGCTCTCCTTCTCACAGGCTCTCCTTCTCTAAGTCTCCATAACGGCAGCGTGTCGCAGCGTTTCACACAGGTCGATACGCGAGAGGGAACTTCTAACTGGGCCTCTGGGATCAGCTCAACCTCAACACGTTCCTTGAACCTAACACGGAGGAACCGTTGAGAACGTCCCCCTCAGTCCAGGGTCTGGGTGCCTCGTTGGTCTGGTCTGTAAGCTTCAGCTGCCGTCACCCCACTGTTCTCATCTCAGCTCCTCAGTCTGAAGTCACATTCTCCTCCTATCTGCCTCGTCACATGACCGGGGAGCGGGCCTCATCAAACCAGGAAGAGAGATAGAGGAGAGAGGGAGAGACAGAGAGGAGAGGAGGGATAGTTCCTTCTAAGCGCCTAAGTTTGTGTCAGATAAGGTCTATTCTGAAGGCCAAGAGACCCAGCAGAGAAGCTCTGCAGAGATGCTGAACTAGGGGGAGAGGAGGGGGAGCACGTGCCGGAAGGTTCTCAGCACTCCTGAAACTCTCTAAATGCTGCCTGCCCTGTCAACTTCCCGAACATTTACAAAACAAGGGAAGTCTACACATGACTTCTAAAGATGTTTGACCTGTTTGTCATGCTCTGCGCACATGCAGCAAAAGGACAAGAAAGCTTTCGAAAACTTGAATCTTGAAGGGGGTGGAGATGACGTTTAGACTACGTTTAGTGGCAAGCCAGATCGCCATGTCATGTGACGAGACCAATGCAGTGCGCGGCGGTCAGGACAGGTAACACCCCTGCCATCACCCTGACCCTTAAGAGCACTTCCTGTGAGGAGCGGGCACCAATCAGCGCACAGATGCACCCGCAGAGGGAGGGGCCTCATAGCTGGCTTTCACTTGTAAACCCCACGTGTTAATGCTCCAAGACTACAGGAGCAGCAATGGCCACTCAATGAGCTCATTACTTAACTTTTTACCAGTTATCTGCAAGCAGGCTACATTAGGAGCCACAAAGACTCTCTGGTGTTGTGTTACCCAACCAATCAGAGCTGGTTTGAGGCCGACATTTGGGCCTGTGGTTCCAGTGGGTCTACGGGCCTAACGATCCAGGGAACATGCTGTGGGGTGAGAGTGAGAGCCAGGGATGAGTCCGTTAGCGGGTGCCTCTGGCGCTGGAGGGCCGTCTCTACAGGACAGCTGATGGAGATGACACCACGTTAGAGAGAAGCTGTCAGAGAAAGAGATGTTGGCGTTAACACGTCTTAACAAGGACACTAAAACATCGCTGCGCAAAAATGTGACTTCATCCGGAGGGCTGCTTCATCCCTCAATCAGAGGTTTGTTTTTCCCTTTTCCACTATCGTACCGTTTTGAGAATGGGGAATCAATCCCTAACGGGAGCCACACAGAAACATGACAAGCCGACATAGTGACAAGCCGACATAGTGACAGGCCGACATAGTGACAGGCCGACATAGTGACAGGCCGACATAGTGACAGGCCGACATAGTGACAGGCCGACATAGTGAGCACATTGGCCACTGGCGATCCAACAGCGGTAGAACGTGTTGGGAGTGGATCCATCTGCTCATGGCAAGGAGAGAAACAATAGAAGATATTCATTAATAACTGTTCTCAGTTCAACACCAGGGAGGAGGGGACTGGATGCCAGCTGCAGGGCATCAGAGGAAGGGAGAGGGCCATGGGAAGGGAGAGGGCCATGGGAAGGGAGAGGGCCATGGGAAGGGAGAGGGCCATGGGAAGGGAGAGGGCCATGGGAAGGGAGAGGGCCATGGGAAGGGAGAGATGTCAATGTGTGGACACATGGCCATCAACACATTACAATGTGTCAGAACTACATTATTGTGTCAGTAGGACTGAAAACAAATATACCGTATTTTTGATCAATGGATATTTGTCGTTTCTTTTCCCCTATAATCGTTAGTGTATAGTTTGGGGCGTGTACAATGTTGTCAGTGACTTTGGTGTGGAGGTGGATCTGCCAGTGACTTTGGTGTGGAGGTGGATCTGCCAGTGTGGGCTTGCTGCCTGCTGTGTGGTAGAGCTGTTTAGGGTCCTCAGCTTGTCCGGCTAGACAAGCACAGGACAGAAACCTGTGGATGAAACTGGGTTATGGGGAGAAGCCTACAGACCATGCTGGTGCTTCACACTCCATCAAGGCAGCCTCTCTGGGTCTGGTCTTCTAGCTGGATCAGGGCACAGCTATCGCCTCCGTGTGTGTGTGTGTGTGTGTGTGTGTGTGTGTGTGTGTGTGTGTGGTTGTAAGAGAGTCCTTATGTGTGGTGGTGAAGGTGGTAGGGGGGAGACAGTGTGTGAGTGAGTGTGTGTGTGTGATGTGAGACAGAATGTGTGTGTTCAGCTGGAGAATCCATGAGTGAGATCAGCGTTTACAGAAACAGGAGGTGAGGCGCTCCCCCAGCTCAGCTCTGATGCAGCTAGAAGGAACCTTCCAGGAGAGCTTCTAGATCTCTGATCATATATTCCAGAAGGTTCCCTTCCGGGCTCCCGTGGGCTCTACAGTTCCACATATCTCCTCTGGAAGGTCGTTCAGGCTTAGTCTAGTTCTATTGCACCAGAATGGTCTTCCCCTCCCCAGTCAGTCCCCTGTCTCTCCGAGCTCGCTCGCGTGCGCGCTAGGGCATGGAGGGGAGTGTGTGTGTGTTTACGCAGCAGTGATGTGACACACAGCAAGCAGCATGAACCCAGCTGAACGTCCTTCCACACAGAGGTCAGGCCTCAGTCACAGAGGTCAGGCCTCAGTCAACACAGCTAACTGGAGGGGTGCTAGCGATGCAATCAGCATTCAGTCAGTAGTAAACAAGTAAACAAATACACAAACAAATGGAAAAAAGAAGCATCATAGCGACTACAGTATCACGATCTTGGCTAGTCATTGTGGTGCGACTAGGTCTAACATGAAGGTTTTTCACATCTGTTAAGCAGACAATGAATGGCTTAGCAAGCTACATTTCTTCCTGCCACAGGAAATTCCTTGTTTGGGTAAACTTTATTGCTAAATAAAGCTAATTCTGATCATCTTTCTTTTTCTTTTCACTCCGCTATTCATCAAGCAGGCAGGGCCTTCAGTCACACTATTGTAAAGCTGAATATGGTTGTGTGGACGTCTCCATCTACCACGCAGGGAGATGAGACAGACTAAGGCCGTCCTGGTGACTGGATCGAAGCTATCAGCCCGTGTTGACTTCCTGCTAGTCAGGTGTCAGCGAGTCAGATGGCTGAGTGGTCAGTGAATCAGGCTAGTAATCAGAAGGTTGCCGGTTTGATTCCGGCCGTGAAAAAATTACGTTGTGTCCTTGGGCACTTGCCTCGGAGGAATGTCCCTGTACGACTGTAAGTCGCTCTGGATAAGAGTGTCTGCTAAATGACTAAATGCTACATAAGAGCTCTAAGCTCTCCTCTAGGTGAGACTCCTCTAGCTGTCTCTCCGGTTGATATCTCTACTGCAGTGTGTGGGGGTGAGGAGGGGGCCCCCCTTGTCTGGTGGTCCAGAGCTAAGTACCTAGCCACTGGACGAAGGACTTGACCATGGAGACGATGCTCTTGATGTCCCAGATGTATGGGTACAGGTCGTACAGGATGGTGCGGTTGACAGAGTTGGAAAGACGGGTGAACATCTGGATCACGGAGCAGCACATCTCCTCAAACGTCTCGGCCCTGGTCCGCCACTCTGCCACCTGCAGGACAGGGCAGGAGAGGGAGGGAGGAGGAGGAGAGAGACAGAGAGAGACAGAGACAGGGCAGGAGAGGGAGGGAGGAGGAGGAGAGACAGAGAGAGGGACGGACAAAGAGAAAGGGACAGAGAGAGACTGTTAAAAAAACATCAAAAAATCTGGGGTTCTCCCAACATCATACAAATAAAGATAGAACCCGGAGCGCTGATGAGCTTCTGGTGAGAACCGTGAGAACACACACCACCACCCCATGGCAGCTAAGGGTACTGCATGTACCACCCCTATAGTGCTGCATACCCAGCTAAGGTACTGCATGTACCACCCCTATAGTGCTGCATACCCAGCTAAGGGTACTGCATGTACCACCCCTATAGTGCTGCATACCCAGCTAAGGGTACTGCATGTACCACCCCTATAGTGCTGCATACCCAGCTAAGGGTACTGCATGTACCACCCCTATAGTGCTGCATACCCCAGCTAAGGGTACTGCATGTACCACCCCTATAGTGCTGCATACCCAGCTAAGGGTACTGCATGTACCACCCCTATAGTGCTGCATACCCAGCTAAGGGTACTGCATGTACCACCCCTATAGTGCTGCATGTACCACCCCTATAGTGCTGCATGTACCACCCCTATAGTGCTGCATACCCAGCTAAGGGTACTGCATGTACCACCCCTATAGTGCTGCATACCCAGCTAAGGGTACTGCATGTACCACCCCTATAGTGCTGCATACCCAGCTAAGGGTACTGCATGTACCACCCCTATAGTGCTGCATACCCCAGCTAAGGGTACTGCATGTACCACCCCTATAGTGCTGCATACCCCAGCTAAGGGTACTGCATGTACCACCCCTATAGTGCTGCATACCCAGCTAAGAGTACTGCATGTACCACCCCTATAGTGCTGCATACCCAGCTAAGGGTACTGCATGTACCACCCCTATAGTGCTGCATACCCAGCTAAGGGTACTGCATGTACCACCCCTATAGTGCTGCATACCCCAGCTAAGGGTACTGCATGTACCACCCCTATAGTGCTGCATACCCCAGCTAAGGGTACTGCATGTACCACCCCTATAGTGCTGCATGTACCACCCCTATAGTGCTGCATGTACCACCCCTATAGTGCTGCATGTACCACCCCTATAGTGCTGCATACCCAGCTAAGGGTACTGCATGTACCACCCCTATAGTGCTGCATACCCAGCTAAGGGTACTGCATGTACCACCCCTATAGTGCTGCATACCCCAGCTAAGGGTACTGCATGTACCACCCCTATAGTGCTGCATACCCAGCTAAGGGTACTGCATGTACCACCCCTATAGTGCTGCATACCCAGCTAAGGGTACTGCATGTACCACCCCTATAGTGCTGCATACCCAGCTAAGGGTACTGCATGTACCACCCCTATAGTGCTGCATACCCCAGCTAAGGGTACTGCATGTACCACCCCTATAGTGCTGCATACCCAGCTAAGGGTACTGCATGTACCACCCCTATAGTGCTGCATACCCAGCTAAGGGTACTGCATGTACCACCCCTATAGTGCTGCATACCCAGCTAAGGGTACTGCATGTACCACCCCTATAGTGCTGCATACCCCAGCTAAGGGTACTGCATGTACCACCCCTATAGTGCTGCATACCCAGCTAAGGGTACTGCATGTACCACCCCTATAGTGCTGCATACCCAGCTAAGGGTACTGCATGTACCACCCCTATAGTGCTGCATACCCAGCTAAGGGTACTGCATGTACCACCCCTATAGTGCTGCATGTACCACCCCTATAGTGCTGCATGTACCACCCCTATAGTGCTGCATGTACCACCCCTATAGTGCTGCATGTACCACCCCTATAGTGCTGCATTACCCCAGCTAAGGGTACTGCATGTACCACCCCTATAGTGCTGCATACCCAGCTAAGGGTACTGCATGTACCACCCCTATAGTGCTGCACACCCAGCTAAGGGTACTGCATGTACCACCCCTATAGTGCTGCACACCCAGCTAAGGGTACTGCATGTACCACCCCTATAGTGCTGCACACCCAGCTAAGGGTACTGCATGTACCACCCCTATAGTGCTGCATGTACCACCCCTATAGTGCTGCATGTACCACCCCTATAGTGCTGCATGTACCACCCCTATAGTGCTGCACACCCACCATTTGGTTAAGTTGGGAGTTCCCAGGATCACCACCAAACCTGACCACATTTACAAGCTCAGAACTTCTTATATGTGTTAGGCCCTTCTCTCTCTCTCCCTGGGCCACTACTACCCAAGAGAGGGCTGTAACACTGTTATACCCACAGATCTACAACCATCACTCTATCTAACTAGAAACTTCCATCCATCTCTTTCGTGTAACATCAGAGGTCCAACTCAGTGTCTTGTAGCCATGCCCTTGTCTCTGGTCCCACGTCAAAGAGGCCGGCTTCCGAAGGTGGTCTGTGTATCCATCAGTCTCTCTATCCATTCATCACTATCCATCCTTCCCCATTACTCCTTTGGTACACGGTTCCATCTATCTACATCCACCCTTCCCTGTCCCTACCTTCTGTGTCTTCTTGCCTATCTATCCCTCGTTCCATCCATCCCTCCCTCCTCCCTCCCTCCTACCTTCTCCGGCTCCTCGCCCTGGCAGTTGACGCTGACGGTGTTGCTGTTGGCCCGGAGCCAGTTGAACTCCTTGAGCATGAGCATGGCCTTGGGGCCGTGCTCGTAGGGCAGGTAGAACATCTCAGCCAGTAGGCTGAGGTCCTCCAGGGACAGGGGCTCCACCGTGAAGCAAGCCATCTCTCCCGGCCTAGGCACAAACATCTCCTGTGGGGGAGGAGAGGGGTGGGTCAGGGCGGGGCAGACTGGACCTCATCTAGCCCAGGCATTGTGTTTAAGGAGCTTTGCAGTGGAAGCATTGTGTTTAAGGAGCATTGCAGTGGAAGCATTGTGTTTAAGGAGCATTGCAGTGGAAGCATTGCAGTGGAGGCATTGTGTTTAAGGAGCTTTGCAGTGGAAGCATTGTGTTTAAGGAGCATTGCAGTGGAAGCATTGTGTTTAAGGAGCATTGCAGTGGAAGCATTGTGTTTAAGGAGCTTTGCAGTGGAAGCATTGTGTTTAAGGAGCATTGCAGTGGAAGCATTGTGTTTAAGGAGCATTGCAGTGGAAGCATTGTGTTTAAGGAGCATTGCAGTGGAAGCATTGTGTTTAAGGAGCTTGCAGTGGAAGCATTGTGTTTAAGGAGCATTGCAGTGGAGGCATTGTGTTTAAGGAGCATTGCAGTGGAAGCATTGTGTTTAAGGAGCTTTGCAGTGGAAGCATTTTGCATCACAAACAATTAGCAGATCAGATGACATCAAACTGTGCCTGGTAACTGAGATGTTATTTCGCAGCGTGCCTGGTGAAATCACCGCTCCTTGACTCTGACCAAAATACTGTTAGAACTTCTGCTCCTTCTTCTTTTCCTGCACTGTTAATATGCCGCTATGGATTTTTTATAAAAAAATGTCTGCAAAATGAATCAAATGAAAAGTAAATGGAAAAATTATATTCCCACCAGTTTGAGCTGCTCATCGGTCTGCATGGGAGCCACGTCGCTGCAAGAATCTTCCTGCAGGCACTCCTCCAGGGACTTGGCCTCGGCCAGGCTCTCCTTGTCTGTGTCCATGGGCCTCAGGTCCTCAGACAGCAGGGGGCCGGAGGTCTTGGCCTCTGCCCCGGCCTCGTCCTGTTTCTCCACGGCCATCTCCATGGGCTCCTCGTCTGAGTCTTTCTTCTCTACCTCCACCTGGAGGAACGGAGGCCACATGTCTCTCAACTCAAACACAGAGCAGGCGCCCTAGCACTAGCACGAACCCTCGTCCGAGACGAGGAGGGCTCTGGACCTGCAGGGTCACAACACTGAGCCCATTCTGTTTGATTTTACAAGGACTTTCATTGAGATTTAAGTCTAAGGGTAAATCGTTTAGTTGGATTGATTTCTACGGCAGCACCCACCTCCTCCACCTCCTCCGCCCTGGGGCTTGGTCAAGGGGTGGGATTGTGGGTCGGGGCAGAGGGAGGGGGCCACAGGGGACATTATGGGAAGCTGGAAAAGAGTGGTCACTGTGGTGGCGGAGCAGAGGGAGGGGGCGCCCATGGAGGTCACGTCTATGGCTGAACCTTTGGCTCCGCTGTGAGCCACTTGGCGACCTGTGACAAGAACCACACAAGGAAATGAGTTGATACTATAAACAGATTTGAATCCTTATTCGCTACTCTGTATGAAACGTTAAGGACGTGTTCATAGGCTACAACGACAGAAGCTGAAGTGTGGGGTTAATGATGCAGGAGCGATTAGCCAGGTCTTACTGTTGTACTGGTGAGGCACGACGAACTCTCCCAGCCACTCGTTGAGGGCAAGCTTGAGGGCCAGCTGTGGGCTGTACAGCATGTCGGTCTCCAGCTCCTCGTCACTGCCCTCGTTCTCCAGCTTGATCTGGATGGACACGGTGCTGTCCTCTCCATCAGCTGGACGTGAGGGAGGAGGCAGGGAGGACGTGAGGGAGGAGGCAGGGAGGACGTGAGGGAGGAGGCAGGGAGGACAGGAGAGAGGAGGATGGAGGGAGGGAGGAAGGAAAGGAGATAAGAGGAGGGGAGGTTGAACGAGCGAGAGGCGAGGGAGGAGAATGTGAAAGTGACACACAAAGAGTGACAAAGAGAGATAATTATAGCAACATGTCAAATGATTGTTTTGTATTTTCAAAGCTGACCCCTTACCACCTGCTAACCTCAGCTAAGGTAGGTGGGTCTGAGCTATCCAAAACAAACAGTCCTGCAGGACTTGAAATAAACACCAGACTTCTTAACATCCCTCACACATGGACTAACAAGCATGTGTGACAGTTTGTGTAGCATACTGCTCCTGCAAACAAGAAGTGTACATCTCTGCAAAGCAGCATATTGAACACTGAGGCACATTTCCCTTTCAGAGTCCAAGAGTCAGAGCCCAGACTTACTCATGACCACGTCCTTCCGTACGCCGTTCATGTTGGACTTGTACCAGGTGGCCAGTGTGTGGATGGCCACGAAGTTGGACTCAAACTCGCAGTTGGGGTTGGTGAGGACTCCCTTGAGCCTGGGGATGAGCTCCGTGGAGCGGCCCTTGTAGGGCCCCAGGAACAGCCTCTTCTGGTCGTAGTCGTTGGCGTGGATGTTGTCCCAGATCACCGGCGCCCGCCTCAGGATCTTCGACACCTCCTCGATGGACTCCACCGTGATGTCCTTGGACACCACCTTGGGTCCTGCCGAGAGAGGGAGGACATCAGAGGTTCAGGCTCATCATGAGAGAAGGGACTCTCTCCTACTAGATATCATTGGGAATTAAGTTTGTCTACTTCTATAGTTCAATGCATAGGGCTGCTTAATGTGATAATAGTCAGGATTCCCGAATACAAGAACTAGACCGGGGGTGTGGTCGACTCTGAATTCAGGGTTAACTCCGCTTAAAGGGAAACACGTGGTTTAAGGTGTGTTGTAGCATGACCGAGAGGCTGTGTGGAGGTATGGGAACGTCCCACAGCAGGGCCTGGAGCCCACCCACCTGTCCAGAGCACCTCTATCCCTGGGAGGAGCTTCTCTCCCACGGTGTGGAGGTAGGGCGACTGAGCGACGTTAGGGTAGCAGAAGGTTCCACAGTACTCTGGTGAGGACGAACAAGCAACAAACAAAAGGAAACAATGAGCCTCTAGCATTTTTTTTATGAAGCATTAGCTTTTTCAGACCTGTGGAGGTGTGTGTTGTGTGTGTGTGTGTGTGTGTGTGTGTGTGTGTGTGTGTGTGTGTGTGTGTGTGGGGACGGGGAAAACGGGGGTTGGGTTAGTTACCTGTGGGGCAGAAGAGAAAGGTCTCTGGCTCAGAAAGGTACTGGAAGATCTCGTTAGTGAGCGACACCTGAGCATGTGCGAAGGAGCTGAACACTTCCTTGTCGGCAGGGCAGATGTTGTGGTCGATGTCGTCAAACAGTAAGGCGAAGGACTTGCAGCCAAAATGAGAGACCTGCGGGGAGGGGACGGCCATTGTGGTGTCAGATGTAAAGCCCGGTCCATGATTACCATGCGGTAATGTGGACACAGATTAAGGACTCATCTAGAATAATCTGAGATGCTTGTTTCACCTCTATCGATGGACCAGCCTTAAGCCCTGTGACATGAATAAAGCCTGTGTCTCTGCTACTCAGCCAGAGGTGACATGAGAAGCAGTCTTACCTGATCCAGCTTTCTCTTAAGGGTGGCAACCTCCTTCAGGTTGGAGAAAGTGATGTCTAAACCGGGCGAGATGGCGTATATGAACTCTATCCCATACTCCTTAGCGGCACTGATCAGGGTCATGAGTTGTTCTGGGAGATGAGGGAGGAGAGAAAAAAAAGGAGGGGGGGGGGTTGAGGGAACGAGAGAAACATAAAGGGGGTACATTTGGAGAAGGCACGTACATTGTATTGCACCCTAATAAATACGCTTTGTGGGGAACACACGTTAACACAGGGCCTTGTGACCGACCTTGCGAGAAATAGCCGTATCACCAGGACATCCAACAGCTTAAATAGTTGGCTTGTTAGGATGGATTTAACATAGCGGTTTAAATACCAACCTGCGTACCAGACACTCTCTCCAGTTCAGTTAAGCACTGCCCAGAAGGATAAGGGATTTGGCTAATGCAGATTCTAACTGACTGAAAAGGCAATACTGAACATAAGGGATGGGGAGGGGAGCATATGGGAAGTATAATGGAAGTAGTGTCTCTCACCTGCTTCTTCTACAGAGTACATCTCCCTCCAGAACATTCTGTGTTTGTAGTCGTCTTTAGGGGCATAGAGGTAGGTGTTTAGACCCCATTTCTGTTGCCTAGGGACACACAGCATGTGCTATGGTTAGAACAGGAAGGCTGTTGCCTAGGGACACACAGCATGTGCTACGGTTAGAACAGGAAGGCCAAGGCTGGGGACACACAGCATGTGCTATGGTTAGAACAGGCTGGGGACACACAGCATGTGCTATGGTTAGAACAGGCTGGGGACACACAGCATGTGCTATGGTTAGAACAGGCTGGGGACACACAGCATGTGCTATGGTTAGAACAGGCTGGGGACACACAGCATGTGCTATGGTTAGAACAGGCTGGGGACACACAGCATGTGCTATGGTTAGAACAGGAAGGCCCAGGCTAGGGACACACAGCATGTGCTATGGTTAGAACAGGCTGGGGACACACAGCATGTGCTATGGTTAGAACAGGAAGGCCAAGGCTGGCTAGCATATGATCCAGTGATGTAGTCTACATGATACAAGGGCACACACCTTATGTCCACTATAAAATGAGCAGTTATGCATGGGTGGGGGGACGGCATGGGGAGGGTTGGAACTTCATGCTAGACTACACCACTGATGCCATCTATTATGCTGTGCAAGAACAGCATTAAAATCTAATTAAATATTGATTATGAAAGATGAGGGTCCCACGGCCGGCATAATTGGGGGAAATACATTAATTACATTTAACAGATTAGTTAAATGACAGAGACCGATATGGAGAACTGCTAACATGTTGAATTACCTTCTAAACAGCTCTTTTCTTTGTTCCATTGTCCATGGACGGCCATAGAAACCTATTTCAGACAAAAAAGGAGAAAATGTGTTCAATTTTTAAATGCTGAAAATGTGAGGAGCTTGTGGCAAACCTGTAGGTTTATAATGCACTGCACCCCTTTCCCCTGGGGTGGACTGTCTGACATTCCTCTTTGCTACGATGGTTGTTGCACTCGGTAACAAAACCCTACTACTATTATAACATCGTCATTTAATCTAAAGTGTGCTGCTTACCCCCATGATAAGTGGTAATGAGGTCGGTTTAATCATGTAATATGAAATAATTCCATCTGCAGACTGCAGACCACACTGGGACTTAGTGAAGACATTATGCTCGGTAATAGTGGGCGCATTCTGATAATATTTGGTATTTAATATTTTAATAGCTGTAAAATTATCATACAACCATCCTCGCGAGCAAATTATTGACAATGTCGGGTAGGCGTCATGCAAAACGACATAATTGACAGAATGACATTAATTCTTTGCAAAATGCATCACCTTCCACCACTCCACTGATGAATTTTCTTTGACCAGTCAGCTCAATTCCAATGTTCGGTTCTTCGACCGGTCCGAGAGCTTCGGCACAAGCATCGTTGGGGACGGGACTGGGGTTCGGCTCGCCCTCGACCTGACTCGGCTCCAACTTCTTGTCTTTCTGAACCATTTTCTAATGAAATTCTAGAACTGCTAGCAATACTATCGGATACAGCTGGTGATGGAGACAAAAAAAATCTTACAAGAAAATCCTGACGCGATACCCAAGTTAGGGGGTTAGTGGACCATCTGGTCGACTTGCAAAAATGAGGTGAATTGTAGCTCTATGTGCCTCTATACCGCGTTTGATTACGCTGGCTGCCGAAGCTAGTAACAGCTACAGCTAGCAAATATTATCGACAGAATTCCAACAAATGCTCAACGTCTCAATTCTAATAAATATCAAGTAATGTGCTACATAATCTCCGATGACGCACTCATACACAAAATAAGATCAATATTCAGTTTTTCGGTGGATGTCAATTTGTCTTCCCGTTCTATTTGCCGTAGTTTCTCCCAGCTTCTTCCTGTTTACACCTACTGCGCATGCCCAAGAGACTAGATTCAACCAGTAACAACCGGATTTCTCTGACAAAACACATTCAAGATGGTGATGTTTCAACAAGATATACTACGGCCTCACAAATGACAACACGTTTAGACAGCTTTATGGACATATGAAGTGTCCATGTCTGATCAAGACAGCTTCACAGTTCGCTTCTGTGTAAAGGAATATCTATACGGATTAACTTGTGGTCACATATGCTTCAGACAGATTCATTTTTTCAACGGTATTTGGGGAAGTTGAACATCTTAACTCCCTGTACACATCTCTGTGCATATAAGGACATGTACTCCATGTTAGCTCATCCGACTACAACCTTTGAATGTATTTACCATTGACAGTATTATGTCAATAGTATTTACCGTCGCATTATAATGGCACGAGTAAGAGTATGGACGATTCATCTGACAGGCTTGCTATTTCTACCAATACATATGGCTCTGATCTTCTGGCTGTATAGCCCCTTGCTATGTTGACGAAGCTACTGACATTTACTTAGCCAAGTAGACAAACAATATTTTGGGGAAATGTCATATGGGCCAACTACTTTGTAAGTCGTAAAAAGGTCAAAAGGAAAAAAACAATGGAATTTATTAAAACGTTAGTTTGTTTGGATTTCCTTTTTTCTTTCTCCATCTAGTTTCAGTAGCTCTTCCCTGGCATTTCAATATTAAAACATGTCGCCTATTTAAGTACAGTAGGCCTAAATAAGTGATGACCATTTCGAAGTCACTACCAACTCTGCCACCTCCATCTCTGACTGAACTACCTGCTGACACTTTACACAAAACCAAATGTACGGTTACATCCCTACATACGTTTCTTAACATAACGTTAACTTGATTTCAAAATACAAAATGTGCCTGTAAGAAGATCCAAGATGAGTCACTCGATTCAAGTTTTTGGTTTATTCAGGCTTGCAGTACATTTCTTCAATGCAATTCAACCTTTTCCCAAACATTATAGGGAATATTCAATTCAACTTATTTTCCCATTTTTAAAATGTTTCTTGTCCATACATAATGGCAAATCTGATTATACAGTTAAATAAATTCTTCATAAAAAAAATTATATTTTTGATTTATTCACTTTTTTTCTTCTAATTTTCTCTTTTCATACAAATCTTCACTTCAATAGAAGGTGTTAGCTTGCAGAAACAAAACAAAACAAACAAAAATAAAAACAACCAAAAACAGTGACAGTTAAATGTAAAGGCAGCGTTGAAGGTTGGGAGCCAACCAACGGCTCTGAGGTAAGTTAGGCGCAACGGTCCGTAAATTCCTTGGGCCGTCCGCCCACCTGTCTGTCTGATGGTGGGGTCCACCTGTCTGTCTGATGGTGGGGTCCACCTGTCTGTCTGATGGTGGGGTCCACCTGTCTGTCTGATGGTGGGGTCCACCTGTCTGTCTGATGGTGGGGTCCACCCTTTTGTTACCTCTTCAGACTCTTCTGGGCTTGCTTCAGTAAAGTGTCAAAGTCTAGTGCATCACACTTGGCCTTCACAGGCAAAGGTTCATACTCTCGATTCGAATCTAGAAAAACGGAGAGCGATGGTTAATATTTCTAATGACTTAAGTGAACTAGCAGACAGGTACAAATAAACGTTAGATGCCAATGGACATTCTGAAGATAGGAAGAGGAGATGCTAGAAGGTCAGCTACATTCTGCACCATATTGCCAATCCAAAGAAATATGTATATTTGTATTTATCCCTGGCATGCTTTGTTGCTGTATTGAAAGCGTACTGAACCGTGTCACCACTGTCATACCAAGCCATTAGACCCATATATAGCATATGACTATATAAAAGAGTAATGGGAACGTAATGTGAGTAATTCATTAAATATTGCGTAACATTCATTTATAACTGAAAAGTATTGTCCTATATCTTTATGGATATAAATATGTACCAAGGTCAGCATAGCTCGTTCTGCAAAACTGCCTGCGGCCTCCGAAGCACAGGTCAAAGGGCAGCTCGTTGGGTTTCCGTAGCTTGCCCCCATTTTCAATGGCCGTGAAGGCATCCTTTGTGTCGTAGTAAGTCACAAACCCGTAGTTATCACTGGGAACGAGAGAAAGACAAAGAGGGAACTTAGACAAAGAGGGAACTTGGAGAACATGATCATCAGAAAGGTTAAACATGTATTACTGCAGGTTGCTTTGAATGTGTGCTTTACTTCTATCATTTTGCACTTCTGACCCGAGAGAGAAACATGGTACAGTATGAAAGATGTTGTAGTTCAGAAGCCCTGTAGCTCGTTAACGGGGAGGACGTGTGAGTTGCTTTTAAAAGAGCGACCAGGAGAAGTAGCCTGGAGGCCCCAGTTATAAGCAAGCCTGGAGTTGCTGTAGCACTGACGCTTGGCCTGAAATGCCACTGAAGGGGCCTCACAGGTTCAAATTCAGTGCACCGAGTCACGATCACCACCTGAAATCGCATCCCTAGTCACACACCCAGATTTGACTCTTAGAGATGGATGACAGGCTGTGTGGCGACACCTGTCCAGACGTATCTTACCCGTGGTCTCTGAAGTGTAGTGTGCACTCCTCTATCTCTCCATACAGAGAGAAGCGCTCCTTCAGCTCCTTCCTGGTCATGGTTCCTTGGATGCGGCCCACGTACACAACCCTTCGTTCCTCCTGTGTGTGTGTGTGTGTGTGGGGACACAACATCAGAATGAAGACACTTGAAACACACACGAGGCTGTGCAGGCATACTACTGCTACAGGGTCTATGTGAGACGATGGCATTACTCACAATCGCCTTCTGCTTCTTCCTCTGCACCTCTTCGCTATTCTCTGGTGATGTATGCCTGTAGCCTGGCCTGTAAGAGGGGCTGGAGGGACGGATAGGGAGAGAGACGGGAGGAGGGGAAGAGAGAGGGGAGTAGGGGAGAGAGGGGAAGAGAGAGGGAGAGAGGGGAAGAGAGGGACGGATAGGGAGAGAGACGGGAGAGGGAAGAGAGAGAGGGACGATAGGGGAGAGACGGGAGAGGGGAAGAGAGAGGGACAGACAGTTGTGAAACGATATTCCAGATCTCACACCTCAGGACCTTTCCCCAAACCCTTCTTTCAAATTCAGTCAATCCAGAGAATAAGATGACCATCTGTACAACGCAATGTTAATGAACCCCCAATCTCATTAGAGAACCCCATCTAGAAGGCATCTGATATGGAAATTGACATTGTATGTAAAATGAATGTGTTTTAAGTGTGATATGATCTGTAAGGCTTCTGTGTGCTCTGTGTTAAAGACATCCAGTACAGTGTTTCCGCTGTGTTGATTTTGCCGTGACGACCCGCCACAGCTACATTTCCGCCGCCACGGTATCAGAAATAGGGCTGTACAAATTGATTGTTAGAGTGCATATCGGAGAATAGCACAGACACGCGCTTAACAGCGCAATTGAGATGGCGTGTGTGCGTCCTTGAGAACTGTAAGTCGTAACTTATGTTGTCATTTCATTTAAGCCTGTTATTGTATTAGTCTAGAGTTCTTGCAAATGTAATGTAAATTAAGTTAACTGGTGATTGTCTTTGTTTGTATTCTTCCTCTGCTAGCGAAATCGCACATGTCGATTGTCCATCTTGCTCACATTTGTATTTTAGGTGCATTATTATGCTGAACTGGTTCGGACAGACCCCACTGCTTAACAAAATCCTAGAGGAAACACTGCAGTGGGGTTGGACAATTAAATTGAGGTTTAATTGATTAATGAAGCAGTCGTTGTAACCAATGACATTTGAGAACTGTGTACTAGGGCTGGGCGATATGGGTAAAAAATTAGCACGATAGATATTTCTATTTTCATTCGATAACGATATTAACTAAGTCTGTTTCAAAGGTAGATATTTGCTTCAGACAACAACGCCTGTACAAACCAAAGGTTTCAATGTTTCTTTTTTTATTGTTTGTTTTTATTATAACTCCCTAAATTTATTTTTAGAACTATATAAGCTCTTACAAGTTATGAACAAGATATACAAAATAAAAATAAATAAAGTGCATATCAATCTGCATTAGAACGTCTAGCGAATGACAGCTTATGTTGAGGTAGTTACAACAAAGACCAAGTCTATGGTCTTTAGGTTAAATATTGATCACAATTTTTATAACATGGTAAACATTCACAAAACAATGTGAAAGGCTAAAAACCCTGAGAAGTTATGAACAGAAAATACAAAATAAGCAAACTTTCTGCGTGTTCCATGGCGTGATTTTGTTTCAAGTGGTAGAAAAGGTTGGTCGTGTTACCAGTCTTGGTAGCCACCTGTTTACGACACAATTTGCATCGCACATCGCTCTGCTCTTTGTCGTTACTTAGAAAGCCAAACCACTTCCAAATGACTGAGGAAGACAAACCTTTTTTATCAACTATTTCTTCATTCTCCGAGGGGGAAGATGCCCCCTCGCCATGGCTATCGACAAAACTCATTTTCCGTGGCTCATGCTACTCCACACGAGGTACTCTGTGTATTTTAGTGGGCGGATACAATTTCTCCGCAACTTCCCGCTGCATCACAAAAATTAAACGGACTGCCGTTCCTAATTATTCTCTATCGACATTATCGATATTATTGAAAATAAATTTATGTTACGATATCTTTATCGAGGGAAGTCATTACTTCGATAGTTATTTTTATCGATTTATCGCCCAGCCCTACTGTGTACTATAAAATTGTGTGCTGAAGGATGTTCTTTGAAGTTCAGGGCCATCAGATGAGATGTACTGGTGTATGCTCCATTCTCTGGTTCCACTCTAGAATGCTAGATGGAGTTGTATGGAATTGTCTTTGTGTTATGTTGGATGGAATCAGAACTTGTGAGACGCTGTTTAGGCGTGAGCTATTTCTGATCCCATCTGATTCATGGCCAAGTGGTTTGTGTTATTGTCTTATGTTTGTGTGTCAAAGATGGTTATGTAGGTATCATGGTTGTGCTGTTTAATACATATCACCAGGAAAAACTCAATGAATTGACAGTTTAACGGCTGATTCTCACAAAACCTTCCAGTGCACGTCCCGCTGGCGTGTGGTGCTTTACCTGTGAGGTCTGCTCTGCCGGCCCCGCGGAGGGGAGCGCGAGCGGCTCCAGGAGCCAGAACGAGAGGACGAGTAGGAGTGCCTCCTCGTCCTGGGGGGAGAGCGGGAGGCCGAGGAGCCTGAGGAGGAGCAGGAGGAGAGCAGGAGCTGCTCTCGGAGTGACGAGGGCGGTACCTGAGCAGAGGAGGAGGAGTCAGCAACATGTAGACCAGGGGTGGGCAATCCTGGTCCTCGAGGGCCGCTGTCCTGCATGTTTTAGATGTTTCCCTGCTCCAAACACACCTGATTCACATGAATGGTCATTACCTGGCTTCCACAGAGCTTGATAACGACCCATTCATTTGAAACAGGTGTGCTGGAGCAGGATAACATCTAAAACATGCAGGACAGCGGCCCTCGAGGACCAGGATTGCCCACCCCTGATGTAGACAGATGTATCCCAGCATGCCACTGAAGGTGGTCTGAGATGGTAGATATGTGTTAAGAGGCCATCTAGTGGACAGAAGTATATATGCAGGCGCTGTAGTGTTTATAAGGTGTACTTCTGATGGAAGGATAGTGAGAAGAGAAAGTGTGTCTAACCTCTTTTTAGGGGGGGAGCGTGATCTCGACTCCTCGGAGGAGTTCGACTCGGAGGCGCTGGAAGCAGGACTGGGGGAGTGATTGTTCCCCCTCCTCCGCGACCTGCCTCTCTTCCTCTCCCTGGGGCTGGGGGAGCGGGAGGCAGCGGCATAGCCCCTGTGTGCCCACCCCGAGGGCCCTCTCCTGGGGCTGCTCTCCACGGGAGAAGCCTCCACCTGCAGCCTGGTGGGAGACGCATCAGGGGGTCTCCAGCACAGAGCTTCTCAGAGCCTGCTCAGTCCTGTCATCCAAGGGCTGGCTCTGGGGGGTCTGCGGGGGGGGTCGTCATGCCCACGGGTGGTGAGGGAGAGCAGGCAGGGCGGGCTTGGGGGGGATGGATAGCGGTGGTGGTGGCGGTAGGGCTGTGGAGCTCGATGGTCTTGATGGTGATGGAGGGCTGCTGTTTGACATTCCAGCGCTTGCCTGGATCCCCGCTCATGGCCTCCCCGCTCATGGCCTCCCCGCTCGTGGCCTCCCTGGGCAGGCAGTAATCGTGGTCCAGGCAGGCCAGGGTGTGATCCACCCAGGGGGCAGGGGAGCTGGTCGGGGCCTTGCCCCGGTGCTTGTTGGAGGGCAGGGGCCGCGCGTCAATCTGGATAGCCTTGGAGGAGGAAGGCTTGGGGCCCTCGGAGGCCCTGCTCTTCCCCAGGAGGGCCACAGCAGCCAGCGGCTTCCACATCTGGTGAGGGGGGGGTGGCTGGAGGAGTCAAGGCTGTGTAGGGAGGGGGCGGGAGCAGAGAGGAAAAGCCCAGTTAGGTTCGTTCTGAGAACTCGATACAGTACAGCCGACCTGTCCATCTGTGCTGTGGTTGTCTCACCTGCAGTGCTGGCCAGGTCGTCGGCTCTCACGCGCTCCACAGCAGTCCTGTCAGGAACTGGCCGCACCCTGCAACACAAACGCCTGTCAGCGCGCCGCCTCCATGCCTGTCTGCCGTGCTGGGTGTGACCCAGAAAGCACCGAGCTGGGGCGGCTCGCACTGCAGGACAGAGCTGGGTTTCTGCCCAGAGCCAACCCGCATGCTGCAATGGCTTGTTTTGCGGCAGGTCTTGGTGGATGTAACCACACACACACACACACACACACACACACACACAGAGCAGCATGGTGGCTGTAGGGTAACTCACCTAGAGTTTCCTACAGCGGCTGCTCTACCAGAGACCTCCGGAACACACTGCTCCTCTTTGGCTGGGGGGAGAGATGGAAGAGAGCGGGTGAGTGGGGGGATAGGGCAGGGAGGAACGAAGGATAGGGGGGGGGAGGGGGATAGGGCAGGGAGGAACGAAGGATGGGGGGGGATGGGGGATAGGGCAGGGAGGAACGAAGGATAGCGCAGGGTGAGAGCGAGCGGATGCGGATGAGGTCAGGGAAGGATACGCCTGGCTTTGCTTCTTAAGGACAGATCCTCCATCACACACAGACGGGGGAAATGATGACCTCATCAGGGACATTTATTCGAGAATTGAATTTGTGAATTGGAGGAACGTTTCATCACGCCTATACTTCATTAGTATTGCAGTTCACTAAAAGCAGAGGTGTAAACATGGCCCAGCCATGAAGGCTGGCCAACACAAAGCACCTATTGGATGTCAGGGACACAAACACACACGCAGTCTCAACTCTCTGTCTCTCACACACAGGTCTGGGCGCTTGCTTTGTTGGGGCCTGTACTAGTCAGCAGAGTGAGAGTTAAATTGATTTGCGGACAGGGCAAAATTCCAGCTGCTAAGCCACATGGGTACAAAGCAGCTGACCTGACACTCTTAAAGGGCCACACACATACACACACTAGTCTCTGATCCTGGTGAACAAGGCCCTGTAAGTCTACTCTGAGAATCACTGATCTGAGGAACCCCAAGCTTACACCAATCCATAACATGACAGAACAGAGACCCACTCAAGAGGGGAAGCAAGCAAGGATTCTAGAACCCTCCTTGTAGAAGTCCCTCCCATTCCAACCTGTGACTTTTGAACATTCAACTCGGAATCAGGAAGACAAGATAGTTAAGACAAGTGTTCAATCGCATCTTTTGAAAAGATAAAAACCTATCTGGGCCCTTCGGCCAGAGGAAGATAAGCACAACCAACCTTCGCTCTGTGCCTGGCCGCTGGCTGAAGCTGCTGGCCAGCAGACATGTCCCAGCTCTGCATGACCCGAGCACACAGGCCAGAACCAGAGCACTGAGGCTCCTTTTATCCAGAGATGCACACAGATGGACATGGCCTAATGTGACCACGCCGTCAAGATGGGTACAAAAGGAGGGTTCTATTGACCCCCTAACTCTACAAAAAAATGTCTGTAAACAGCTACTGAAAATGTGTATTCTGAGGGAGGAAAATATCTATTTTGATTTGGCAGAGGCCAATTACCTGAGCTTGAATACAAGTTTATTTGTTTTCGATTTGTACCCTGTACATAGGCACGGTCACGTTTGGTCACGCCTATCCATGTGTATCTATAGCCATACAACATGACCCGCATCCGATCCTCTGACTCCAAATGTAGCTGGCAGAAGACACGGTGGCCCCCCGGAGCAGCCCTCAGTACCAGCCCTCAGTACCAGCCCTCGGTACCAGCCCTCAGTACCAGCCCTCAGTACCAGCCCTCGGTACCAGCCCTCAGTACCACCCTCGGTACCAGCCCTCAGTACCAGCCCTCAGTACCAGCCCTCGGTACCAGCCCTCAGTACCAGCCCTCGGTACCAGCCCTCAGTACCAGCCCTCGGTACCAGCCCTCAGTACCAGCCCTCAGTACCAGCCCTCGGTACCAGCCCTCGGTACCAGCCCTCAGTACCAGCCCATGGATACACCAGCCACGCCTGGATGCCTTCTGGAGAGCCGGCAATGAGGGGAACCAAGCAACCAAATGCTTTTTTTCGACATTAAGGCTGCCAAGTTGTTTTATGACTGATCTGGAGACCTGTGTGTGTATAATATTGTGTTCAGTGTGTGCTAGGAGCTCACCTTGGGTCTCCTCAAACTGCTCCAACAGACTGGTCAGATCCATCGCTTCAATGCCTGCAACCCAAACCATCACAATCATGCAGAAGCTGGACTAATACTACTTTAAACCAACAATCAACAAGATTTCTTCAGACCTCAACCCCTGCTTTGCTCACCAATCTCAGTGGTAAAAGCCTCGATCAGCTCCTGAGTGGGGCCCTTGGCCTTAGGAGGAGCCTGCTGGGCTGGGGTGACCTTAAATGGAGCACCAGGCTTCATAGGCATACAGCCAGCAGAGTGGGCCAGGGGGAAGGCCGCCCGAGCCAGGGGCCTGGGGGCCAAGGTTGGGGTGGCGGAAGGCTTGCAGGCAGGCAGGATAGCAGCAGTGGTGCTGGGAGGGGTGTGTGAAGACAAAGCAGCGGTAGGGGGGGCTGTAGTGGTTTTGAAGGGGGCAGCGCTGGGGACCACAGGGGCCGAGGCCCCAGGCTGAGAATGGGTCCCACCCCTGGGGAGAGTCTGGGCAGCTGGCTGGACAGCGGAGGCCTTCAAGGTTTCCGTTTTTGACCAGGTGTTGTTCTGTAGCGTTGCAGGCTTGTTGTTCATAAGACTATGGGTCTGCACACGGGCCGAAGGCTTGGCGTTGGGTGAGCCGAGCAGGGCCGGAGTGGCTGGGGTCGGCTGTGGAGCCTTGACGGGACTGGGGGCCGAGGCAGGAGCTGGAGCTGGACGAGACTGGGAGTGGGTGGCTGAGTTTGGCACAGCTTGCGTGGGTGTGGAAGACCCATGCTTCACCAGGGTGGAGGTAGCGGAGCTAGCCTTAGAGGAGGCCACCATGTAGGCAGGGGGGGGCCAGCAAGGCCTCGGGGGTAGGTGGGGCACAAGGACCCATGGGCTGCCAGGCAGGCTTCACCTCCACCTCTCCATTCTTCCCAGGCTGGGGGAGGAGGGTGCGGCGGGGGTCCCGAGGGTCAGGGCTAGGGAGACAGGGTATGGGACACAGCTCTTTGGGGGCTTCGGGGAGGCTGGGCCACCTGGTGCTGTGGTCCTCGAGCCTCTGCACCGGCCTCTTCTGCTGGCGGAGCAGCCGGTACTGCTGGAGGCTGAGAGGCTTGGGCTTTGGCTCTGGGGCTGCCTCGGGGGTTGTGGTGGAGGCTTGGGGGGTGGTGGTGGGGGGGTCTTCGCTGGGTGAGGGGGTGGTGGGGTCCCGAGGGCTGGCGGGGGGGAGGGGCTCCGTCAGAGAGGCAGCAGTTGTTGATAAGGCATCAGTAGAGTGGGACTGGGGGAGGGGCGCTGCAGGGGCAGCTGGGGGCAGACGAACAGGCTGGGGCAGCTTCTCCGGGGTTGTTGCCATGGGCAACCTGTCAGGTTTGGACATCGGAGGCATGGCGACCTTAAGGCTGTGGGGAGAGGGTGGTGTTGAGGTGCTGACGGCTAAACGTGGTTTAGCCTGGTGTGATCTAGGGGCTGAGACAACAGCTGCAGAAGAGACACTTTTTTTCTTCTTCTTCTCTGGTTTGCTTCTCTCAGCAGGTTTGGGGGGCAAGTCGTGGGCTGCTCGGCGGGCAGGGGTGCTGCGGAGGACGCGTCCTTCCACGGGCGCAACCGCCTTCTCAGACAGGCCCGCCTTCGCCTCCTTCTCTTTACGTTTCTTTTTCCTCCGAGACGGGCTCTTCTCTGCCGTCTCCTCCTTGGGTCTCCTAGCGACGACCTTCTCGGCCCTGACCTCCGACCTCGGGGTCACGGGAGTCGCCGTCTCAACAGCGGCCTCGTCGGTTATGAGCTCGTCAAGCTCTGGCCTCTCCAAGCTGGCTGCCTCTTCCGGAACCCTCAGCTCAGCTTCTGAGGAGCCGTGGATCTGAGCCAGGGAGATGGGGAGACACAGGTCTGGGATGGCCAGGATGGGTTCTCCATGTTCCCCCTGGTCCACCACTTCCAGAAGGATGCCTCCCTCTGGGAGCAACTGCTCCTCGCCCTCCTCC
Organism: Mallotus villosus; assembly: GCA_903064625.1. NCBI lineage: Eukaryota > Metazoa > Chordata > Actinopteri > Osmeriformes > Salangidae > Mallotus > Mallotus villosus. Next base: position 144,401 of record CAEFZP010002174.1, read on the forward strand.
ACACACATAGTCATGCAGTAGGGGTGCATGTGTCTGACCAGGTCGCCCCAGGCTCAGGGACAAACCGTCCCCGTCCTCTTCCTCCAGGGCTATGGGGAAGGGGAGGCTCAGTCCTGCCCAGCTCAGCTGCTCCTCTTCCGGGGAGGACGGCTGGCTGGCTGGGCTGAGGGTGAGGGAGCCTGCTTCCCCGTCCTCCTCCTCCTCGCCATCACTCCGCTGGAGCGAGCCTGGCAGGCTCCTCGGCAGGCTCTGAGGGGGACAGAGAGACTAATGTCACCAGAGGGGACAGAGAGACTAATGTCACCACAATCCACCATCTGAGATTAGACCCACAGACACGGGACAACCACAGGATTGCTTTCATTCCTCCACACCGTGTCTATGTTTATCTATAAACTTAACAATTAGAAGTGAAGCCAGTAAGACAGCACAGGGCTCTCAGTACCTTGCCAGTGGAGAACTGTCTGCTGCTGCAGAAAGAGCTCTTCTCTGGAGGTGAGCGAGACATACACAGCAGTCTCCTCAGCTACAGGGAGCACAACAACACAACAAACCATCACTATCAAAGACAGGACAACACTTTTGGGCCCAGTTTCCCAGACATGGATTAAGCCTGGTCCTAACCTAAAAGCTTTTTCAATGGAGATCTTCATTGAATTTCTCTTTCTTACAAGAGGCCTACGCTTAATCCATGTCTGGGAAACTGGACCATAAAGCAAAACATGGTACATAACATGGTAGACGTAAATCAAAGCTACAATAACATCTCTTTGTGGAAGTCTGTGAGTGACTTCCGCTGAGTTAACGTGTATGTGTGTGAGAGTGTGTGTGGGGTGAGTTCCGTGTGTGTGCGTGTGTGTGAGCGTGTGTGGGGTGAGTTCCGTGTGTGTGTGTGCGTGTGTGCGTGTGTGCAGCAGCTGTGGGAAGACTGACCGGAGAGTGTTCCCGGCCCTTCTGAGCAGAGAGTAAGTCTGAGTCAGGCAGGGTGTCAAACGGAGACAGGTTGTCGTCATCCACGTTGTCCAGAATCTCTGTCAGAGCAGTCAGCAGGGTCGCCTCACTCTCCTCGTCCAGGCCTTTACCCTGGACACACACACACACACACACACACACACACACTGTGTTAACAACATACCCCCTGTCTGTCTGTCTGGCAGCCTCAGGTTACAGCAGTAAGAGAGGGGGCTGTGGCTGTGGTGAGGCTTTACTGAGAGGAATAACAGGTTATAAAAAGGAAACTTCTGTGACTGAAAATATTTTATTTTGGTTATCTATCAACATCGGGGGGTGTGTGTGTATGTATGTATTTTTACACACTATATAGATTTGTTGAATATTTGTACATCTTTTTACAAATATAGTTTTCTCTAATATTTTCTACTTCTAGCGTCATCCAGCCCTGCTGAGGTGCATGAGCGAGTCTCACCTCCCCCGTGGGAATGTCCTCAAAGAGGGAGAGGATGGAGGGGTCCAGGCACCCCTGGAGGGTGCCCAGGGCCTCAGCAGCATCCAGACCCAAATCCATGCTGTCCCTGTGTGCATCCTCCTGCAGGGGGAGAGGGAAGGGTGGAGGGGGGGAGAAGGACAAAGTGGAAATAGATGGGAGAAATGGGGAGGTAGGAGAGGGAGTGTGTGGGGAGGGGTGTTAGAACAGGGAACAGAACTTGAACAACTTGTTTTCACTAGTTAGGGTAATGAGGATTTGGTATGAACTGGGACCTGTGGAGCCGGCTAAAACTGAGCCCGTCCTCTTGAGAAGTGAATTGTGATGTAAATGAACCAGCCGTCAGAACAATTCACGTGGGTGTAACCGAGTTGAATTGGTTTAACTTCCTACTCAGGATAAATAGCACCCAACTGCACCTTCGAAGAGCTAGCTTTTGTAGCTGGTTTACACACAGTATTTACAAAGGGTGTTGTTGCGATCGTAGAGCCAGAGAACCCGAGCTCACATCCCGGTGTGGAAGGGAGCAACACTGATGGGTGACACGATTACTGCTGTTGGAAAGGTAACAGTAGAATGCCATAACGTGCAGATATTAACTTTTCACTTGCAAAATACAAGTACTTGCTCGCACAGGGAGATTCTGCTCTGAGATGATACTATACCACACAGGGCTCTCAAGTCTCACGCATTTCAGCCATTTGTCACGCTGAGAAAGGAAAACTTGTCCCGCTATTTCCAATGAATGGACGAGGCGCAGGCATATGGATGCAAGTTCTGCCCAGACGATAGTTAATGTCGATTTATACAGAGTTAAACGTCAATCAGAAAAAAAAACAATGTTGGCAAGTACGGTAATCTCACGTCAAACGTCAAACTTGGGCCCTGGTGGAAGGCTCAATGGTGACGACACCTGAAGATTTACATGTAGGCCTAAGTGATATTGATATATGATGGGGGCCTCATCTAACAAGCCAATAATTTACTCTGAAATGTGTTTGGAACATGAAAGTAGTTAACATTAGTTAACAGACGTTTCTGTGGTGTAGTATCAATCAGTGCTTCTTGTGGCGGAAGCTGTCCATCAAGTTACAAGGGTGTCCCTGTGGTTGTGATTTTGTTGAAAGCGACCAATCATAAGAGGGTCAGTGCCTCCATAGGTGTCCGCCCACAAATTGTCAAAAGGCACCTAGACTTGTGCGAGCAGAAATCAGCTGAGCGAGCAGATCCCATCTGCTGGAGCAGTTAACCAATCAGCACGTGACAGGCGCTCGCTCGCAGGTACCTGTACAACTCTGTTTGTGCGCGAGTACTTACATTTTGCCAGTGAAAAGTTGATATCTGTGAGACTTTTGACAAACTGACACCATACATAACTGTAAAAGGGGTTGTCGGAGCCAGTTCCAGTATGTTTCATCTACTGGAAAGATTGTTGAGAAGGTACCCCCAAGGGATTCAAGCTGATGTGCACTTTCCCAATTCTAGTTGAGAGTGCAACAGGCTGTGTTCCCCTCAGTCTAACAGCAGCATCACATGACCACGCCTAGCCTCTTATCCCAGACCAAACCATCCCACATGATTCCAGCAGACAGTGAACTTTTACTTGCTCACACCATGTTTAATCAAAACAAATGATACTGGGTGCCTGGAGGAGACAACAGTCTCTTTAATTAGAAAGTCTAGTGAATGGAGGAACACTATGCGTTTCATCATGTCTAATGGTCTCAATCTCAGCACAAAAGCCTGGGGGGAAATAGCCTGAAAAACAGCAAAGCAGCTAACTAAATGGACTGCAATCTGGCTGCAGACGACCAATAAAGTAAAATAAGGTGTGCACTACATTGATTACGTTTCCTTACGTTCCCTGGGACATGGATAAACGGCTGTTTGAGATGTACTTTTATTTTGAATCTGACTATGAAGATAGACAGATTGGTCATATTCTTAAAATGTATATTCATGTTTATAATACTATTCATGATCATACCAATACGCTCTTAAAACCCAAGTAAACCACGTGTCGTCAAAGCGCATTTGAACCGGACCTTGCGCGGACATTTTTGTTCCGCACCCAATGCGCCTCGTCCTCGCCCATAGGAAATCCTGAGCCCACGTGCTGCACTACAACAAACGCACCTCGTGGGACATGGCAGGAAGTCCTAAAGTACCTCGTGGACTCCAGAGAAAGACGCTGAACATAATACTACTTTTCTTTGTACTCAACATGGTTGGCATTTAGCAGATTCACAGTATGCAGAACTTTGTCACATTAGACAACATTCATGATAAGAATTATGCGCTCGTCAGCTGTTATAAACCACAAACCAACATGTGACTCACTATCCAAATAGCACGTGTATGACTAGGATTTTGTATTCAACAATTGAAATAACAATGTAACCAACATTTCTATATTTTACTTTGATTACGAGCTAATGTGCTGTTGAAAGCTGTCAAGATTCAATAGCACTCTAAATTGTTGACATTGCTCCGAATAGTTGTGTAACTGCCACAAAAAGATATTATTGGACTAAAACATAGCCATGTGTATTTAGTTGTTAATGTTTCATATTTCATGGAATAACTTGCATCCTGAATGCGTCATACTTCACGACCACGTGTGAGTGAATCAGTCCGATAGGCCCCAAAGAAGTCAATCACATCGGCATGAAATTAAAATGAATAAATGAACAATAGATTCTACCAAAAAACGGAACTATAGTCATTGGCACACTACACCGTAGCAGTAATATCTGACTGGGTAGTTGTCATTTACCGCACACACCGGACAAAATTCAAACATAACAATAGTGGACGGCAAATTTAAAACGCATTACGGAATTGATATTGGTCAATAATTTGCCTTTCCTGCAACAACGTATTCTTGACAGCGAATGGAGAACACAAGAAAGCATTCCTAATGTGTCATACAAGCTGGGCACATCACTCAAAGTTGACATTTATTTATTAATTGGCTAGCTAACTTGATGTTTGGTGCATTGGTAGCGCACCAGCTAGGCTGCTAACACGTTGAACACAATTGGGTGATAGCTATCCAGGTGCTGCTGTAGGCTACATAATTCACCAAAAACTTAACGCCAAGGACTCACTAGTACGCATACAGTATTGCAGTTTATAAGGTTCAAACTACACTCTTGCTGTCTGTTAAAAGTCCTACCAGATTCAGAACTGCATGGATGTATCCACGTGTCACTTTTCGAGTCGCATCCTAGCAAGCATGTAAAACACATGGACAGGACCACGCACAGAGTGCACATTTACATGACGCTCTTTTAAAAAAGTAACATAACGAGAATTCAAATAGGTGTATTTTACCTCGTCTAGTGTATTTGTAGAGAAAAATTCCATATTGCAGGCACTTAAAATCTCCTCGCCTGCTCCCCACCGCGCCGCCATCTTACAACTATCCTGCAGCTCGGTGAAACTGTGAATCGTTCACATGAGGAACAGACCGGCGTGGACACACGTGGTGCTTGCATTCCCGGCAAAGTGATGCACTCAGGGTCGGAGTTCAGCCCCGCCCGGTGGGCTTGACCAGGTTGGGGTGGGGCTAGTGGTGGGAACTAGAATGGTGCCGTACGCAGGTATGACGAAACGTGTAGGCTACTTTATTCAAGCAGGGCATATGCTCTCGGAAGTTTATCAATTGTCTAAAATACATTGGGAATTGTCTCAAATTGTTATAGAAGGTGGATGCGGATGGAATAATAGGACGAGCAGTTTAAGATTTGGCAAATATTGAATAAAAAGTTCCAGACCTGGCCATGGGTGTTTCTTCAGAAAAATGTTTTATTATTATCTGTTACTAAAATACTAGAAGAATACAAAATCAGTTAGACACTTCTGCATAAACCTTAGAACTGTGTTCATCAAGAAATCATTACCATATATTCCATCTGTAGACCCATTTTTGTTATTGCAACTATTGATGGCTTATGGTGAGTAGGAGGAGAAAAGTGCAGTGATGGAGGGAGAGGAAAAGAGAGAGAGAGACTGAACTGGGTCACCTTGTGGTTGTGTCTCTGCTCATTAGAAGGACCTCTGCTGCCAGCAGAGAACATTTTGCATGCTTGTATCAAAGGCAGAAAGCAAGATGAAAAAGATACACACACATGCACAAACACACACACACACACATCTGTCTTTAAGTCAGTACTTGTTTATTAAAATACCTACGCATCCACCACAAATACCTCCTGTCTATCTGCTTATTTGGACCTGTCTGTCTTTGCTGCAATGCTGTCTAATGCCTTGTTGCTATGTTCTCCTGGCAACAGCAGCCTGAGGCATGTCCGTGAGAGCTAGAGACTGATTGGCAGTGTGTGTGTGTGTGTGTGTGTGTGTGTGTGTGGTGTGTGTGTGTGTGTGTGTGTGTGTGTGTGTGTGTGTGTGTGTGTGTGTGTGTGTGTGTGTGTGTGTGTGCGTGCGTGCGTGCGTGTGTGTGCATGAGGAGAGACGCTGCTGTGCCCCAGCAAGCTCTCTAACAGCTACCTACTGCTGTTCTGGCGTTGCCATGGATACAGTGCCCCCTCTCTCTGTGGGTACAGAGGGATGGGGCTGAAGAGAGGGAGAGAGGGAGAGAGGAGGAGAGGGAGAGAGGAGAGTAGTGGTTCAGACTGCTGCCTCTGCGTCATATTTATACCCCTAGATCTGGGAGAGCTGCCACCTCCTCCTCTTTTTCTTCTCTCGCTCTGCACGCCACTCCGTCCACTGTGTATGTTTCTCTTCATCCCTCTCTTCAGCTCTCTCTCCAGGTCTCCCTCTCTTCACCTCTCTCTCCAGGTGTCCAGTGTGTTGTCCGTGGTCGATCGTCCTGGGCTGTGTGGACGACCTCTGGAGTCTTAGAGGCTGTGTGGACAGAAACAGAAAGGAGGTAAGCACATAGACATTTTTGATGTGTATGTTTGTGCGCGCGTGTGCCTGTGTGTCCGGATTGTTTTTGTGCGTGTTTGTTTGGGTGTGTGTGTGTGTGTGTGTGTGCGTGTGTGCGTGTGTGTTTGTTTGTTTGGGTGTGTGTGTGATGTGTGTGTGTGATGTGTAGAGGATCCATAAAGACAAAAGCCAGGGTGAGACAGCTAAAGAGAGCTTTTGAGGTGGATCTACCAGTGCTTCTCAGACTACACCACAAGGTGACCATGCTGTTGTTGTTTACGTATGTCTGGACAAGACAAGGTCCAGGCAGTGGTGTATGTGTTTTGTTGATGATGTGTTTTCAGAGGTGATACGTAACCCTTTCAGAGGACTGTGTGTTTGGGGGAAAGGGGTTTTAATTTGTCAGTAATCTTTCTGTATTATCGAGGTGAAACATTCTCAGTCATTATGTCAGCATTGGTTTGTGTACGTGCATGTGCTTGTGCGAATGTGTGTGTGTGTGTGTGTCCATACCTTTGTGTGTGTGTGTGTGTCCATACCTGTGTGTGTGTGTCCATACCTGTGTGTGTGTGTGTGTGTCCATACCTTTGTGTGTGTGTGTGTGTGTGTCCATACCTGTGTATGTGTGCAGGCACTTGGAATGCTTTTCTGTCCAACTGCAACGTGTCTCCCTCAGACCAGGAGAGACATGAAGGGAGACCATCTTTATTTTCACTGAGGCGTCTGACTCAGAGAACAAGATCTGACTGTGTATGTTTCTGTTGGAGAGAAAGCTTCTGAGGGAGAAAAAGATTGAAGATGACAAAGACCGAGAGTGAGGGCGCGAGAGTCAGAGACAGAGAGTGAGGGTGAGAGAGGCAGAGAGAGAGTGAGGGATAGGGAGTGGGGTCGAGAGAGAGGCTAAGAGAGAGAAAGAAGCAGAGAGGAGAGCGGGAGAGGGAGAGAGAGAGAGACAGAGGGAAAGAGACTGAGAGACTGTGGGCAGAGAGAGGTTGATTGTGTAGTCAGTAGAGAAGCACATTCCCTTAGGCTCACAGCTTCAAAGCCCAATATCTGGCACTGGAAAAAGCAAGCCACTTCCTAAATCACACGCAAACACTCACTCCTACACACAAATACACACTCACTCCTACACACAAATACACACTCACTCCTACACACAAATACACACTCACTCCTACACACAAATACACACTCATTCCTACACACAAATACACACACACACTCCTATAAACAGGCACAGACACACGCAACACACTCTGTGGCTTTCTACTCATGTCTGCCTTTGTTCACAGTTCGCCATTTTAAAAAGCCAGAGATCCTCGATACGCATCAGAAGACAAGGTGTGTAGGAGTCACAATAAGGGAACAGATAAAACGAAGACAGAGAGTGACAGACAATGAAGAGAGAGAGAATGATAAAGGGAACATGATAGAGAAAACATGATCGAGGTAACATGAGAGAACATGATATGATAGAGAAAGACTTGTAGAGATGGAATCATAGAAAAATAGTACAATAGAGAGATAGTAAATACAGCCTACAGAAAAAGAAATACATGGAGGGAGGCACAAAGAACTCTGAGAGAGAGAGAGATATGACAGACATAATGGGTCTCCTAGCTGCTAAGCCATCAGTCTGTTGTCCGACAGCATGTACGACACTCGCCTGAACAGCGTCTGTCCCTGAGCTGGCGTGTGGGGACCGCAGCTGTCACACCTCACTGAGGGCTTCCTGCTGAGTCTTACTGGGGGGGATCCTGTATGAAGCAATAACAAGGAGCTGGCATTGAGACCCACTGGGTGACTGGGTGCGTGCGCGCGTGTTTGGGAGCGATCAAGAGGATTTTTGCTTCGTTCCAGAGCTCCACTCCAGAGTCACTCAGTAAACCAGGATGGACCTCTCATAGTGCTGAGGACTGTGTGTGTGTGTGTGTGTGTGTGGACATGTGTGTGTATAGTTGTGTGTGTGTTGTGTGTGTACATAACCGTGTGTGAGTGAGTGTAATGGCATGTATGTGTGTGTTAGTATACCTTAGTGGTGTGTGTATTAACCTGTGTGTGTGTGTGTGTGCACGAGCATGTGTAAATGAAGTTGTTTGTGTGTGAGTGGGTAGTTGTGTGAGTACAACGTAGTTGTGTGTGTGTACTAGGGTACGGGAGTATGTGTGTTCTTGTGTAGTAGAGTGTAAAAGGTGAAGGTGAAAAGAGGGCAAAGCGATGAAAACAGAGCCAGAAGAGACAGAGGTAAAGAGAGAGAGAGCGAGAGAAATACATTTATAGAGAGAGAATGAGGAGTGAGCCGACTGACAGGCTGCAGTAAAGTCATTCTGTTTACATGCCGCTTCTATGGTGATCATGTGAGTGTGTGTGTGCGCGCGGGTGTGCAAGTGCGAGAGAGAAAGAGAATGTGTGTTCTCGTGTCCCTGCTCGCTCCAGGTGGGCTTTGCATTTTTAATCGATACTGTCTGTAGTGATTAACACCCTTGTTCTCTTCTCCTGGCAACAGAGGGAGAGAGATGGAGGGAGAGAGACAGAAAAAGAGATGGATGACTGAGATGAAGGCAGGAGGAGGGGAGAGATCAGTCATGCAAGAAGCAGAGTGTGTGTGTATGTGTGTGTGCGTCTCTGTGCGTGTGTCTGTGTGTGTGTATGTGTGTGTGCGTCTCTGTGCGTGTGTCTGTGTGTGTATGTGTGCGTCTCTGTGCGTGTGTCTGTGTGTGTGTGTGTGTGTGTGTGTCTGTGCGTGTGTGTGTGTATGTGTGCATGTGTCTGTGTGTGTGTGTATGTGTGTGTGTGTCTGTGCGTGTGTCTGTGTGTGTGTATGTGTGTGTGTCTGTGCGTGTGTCTGTGTGTGTGTATGTGTGCGTGTGTCTGTGTGCGTGTGTCGGGGTGTGTATGTGTGTGTATGTGTGTGTGTCTGTGTGTGTGTGTATGTGTGTGTGTCTGTGCGTGTGTGTGTGTATGTGTGTGTGTGTCTGTGCGTGTGTCTGTGTGTGTGTATGTGTGTGTGTGTCTGTGTGCGTGTGTCTGGGTGTGTGTATGTGTGTGTGTATGTGTGTGTGTGTCTGTGTGTGTGTGTATGTGTGTGTGTGTCTGTGCGTGTGTGTGTGTATGTGTGTGTGTGTCTGTGCGTGTGTCTGTGTGTGTGTATGTGTGCGTGTGTCTGTGTGTGTTTATGTGCAGTAATGACCCTCTGCCTCCGGGCTCCTACTGAGTGTGTTTATCTCCCTGAGCAGCGGGCAAAAATAGATGCTGCGTCTCTGCAACATATACACACACACACGTCTCAGTGGTCACACACATCTCCGTCTCTATCTTTTTTTTCTTTCATCTCTCTCTCTCTTCGCTCTAATTGTCTCCCGCCTCCCATCTTTCACCCCAACTCTTGCCCTCCCCTCTTCCCTCGCTCCACTCCTCTCTCTCCTCGTCTCTTCTTCTCTCCTCCCACCAGTGTCACAATTTGCATGTTAATGAAGCAGTAGTTCCTGTTTCCTGCTTCAGAGAGGCAGAGTGAGAGTGCTCTCGTTCTGTTCTCTATTCCCTAGTTTACCCCTCCCTCTTACTCTCCTCCCTCTTGTCTCCCTCTCTCCGTGGGTAGTGCCGTGTTGAAGCTACAGTGAGTGCTGTGTGGAGTGAAGGCAGCTGTTTCGTGCAGAGCAGAACCCAACATGTGAGAAGATGTCTGTTGGAGGCTGTGCTTGCCCTGGTGAGTAGCCCCTCTCCTTCTTTCTCTCTTTCCCTCTCTTCATCTCAGTCTGTTCACTGGTTTTTGCTATTTCACTTTCTTTTTGTGTCTCAGAACCTTGTTGTCAACAAGGTGACTTGTGTAAAGGTGTTTACAGGAGCTGGGTACAGCATTGCCCAAGGGTATTTGTGTGTGCTTGTGTTTTGTGCCTGAGTGACCTGTCTGAATCTGTCAGTGAGAGATGAGAAAGGGCGAGAGAGCGAGAGAGAAAGAGAACGAAACAGATGACAAAGACAGAGAGGAATGGAGTTGCTTGCCAGGGAACAGAACACGTCCAGGCTCCAGGCGTCATGCTAAGGGTCCTAGTGACTGACTGCTGGTTAGCTAGTCTCTCTCTCCTGCTGCCTCTGCTCTGACTCTGCTGGTTAGCTAGTCTCTCTCTCCTGCTACCTCACTGCTCTGACTCTGCTGGTTAGCTAGTCTCTCTCTCCTGCTACCTCACTGCTCTGAGTCTGCTGGTTAGCTAGTCTCTCTCTCCTGCTACCTCACTGCTCTGACTCTGCTGGTTAGCTAGTCTCTCTCTCCTGCTACCTCACTGCTCTGACTCTGCTGGTTAGCTAGTCTCTCTCTCCTGCTACCTCACTGCTCTGACTCTGCTGGTTAGCTAGTCTCTCTCTCCTGCTACCTCACTGCTCTGAGTCTGCTGGTTAGCTAGTCTCTCTCTCCTGCTACCTCACTGCTCTGACTCTGCTGGTTAGCTAGTCTCTCTCTCCTGCTACCTCACTGCTCTGAGTCTGCTGTTAGCTAGTCTCTCTCTCCTGCTACCTCACTGCTCTGAGTCTGCTTGTTAGCTAGTCTCTCTCTCCTGCTACCTCACTGCTCTGACTCTGCTGGTTAGCTAGTCTCTCTCTCCTGCTACCTCACTGCTCTGACTCTGCTGGTTAGCTAGTCTCTCTCTCCTGCTACCTCACTGCTCTGAGTCTGCTGATTAGCTAGTCTCTCTCTCCTGCTACCTCACTGCTCTGACTCTGCTGATTAGCTAGTCTCTCTCTCCTGCTACCTCACTGCTCTGACTCTGCTGGTTAGCTAGTCTCTCTCTCCTGCTACCTCACTGCTCTGACTCTGCTGATTAGCTAGTCTCTCTCTCCTGCTACCTCACTGCTCTGACTCTGCTGGTTAGCTAGTCTCTCTCTCCTGCTACCTCACTGGTCTGAGTCTGCTTGTTAGCTAGTCTCTCTCTCCTGCTACCTCACTGGTCTGACTCTACTGGTTAGCTAGTCTCTCTAATTCCTCCTGCTTCATCCTCCACATTAGTGCAGTCACTCTTATCTCGTGATGGGTCTTTTATGAGTTCAACCAGGCAAAGTGGTTTCTTAGAGTCAACTCTCATGCAGTTACAGTACATAGACATTCAGTAGTTTTACATAGTAGATGTTTGTCAGAGACCATCCATATGATGTTTAAACATGGTTTGGTACCTGGTAATGTGGATATGAGATGATAGACCTTGGACTTAGAAGAGGGAGGGAGAGAGAGAGGGAGAGAGGGGTGAGTGAGAAAGAGAGAGATTGCGTGTTTGTGGGCAATTCTTCAGGCTACAGAGACACAGCCACAGTGAAAGATTCAAAAGGTGTGTTGAAGTCATGTAGCTTGTTCTCTGCTAAAGAGCACAGAGGGAAGCAGCGTCACACAGAGATCTAATCACAACATCCGTCCTTGGAGCCCCAGAGAGAGATGATTCGATTTAGACCCCAGTATGGCCCTGACCGGGTCCAGGCTAGCTCACAGAAGCTGTGGGTGGTGGTGTCGACGCTTCACTGTGACAGAGATCCAGACACCTAGGAGGCATGTGTAGCCGGAGAGGGGGATGGTCTGGAGAGAAGTGGAGGAGTGACTACCTTCAGCAGGGATTCCTCTCTCTCCTTCTCTTCTCGTGTTGTCTCTTCTTTCACTCCCCTTTCCCCCTTGTCTTTCTTCTCTGTCTCTCCCTCCTTTATTTGACTGGGCATTTAGCAGGCTTGTAAAGTTCTAGCACAATCCACAGGAAGAACCATTCAAGTCGAGCACCAGGTTCACAGTTTTCTCTTCCGCTGCAACACACACACAACCAGGCTACATGGTGTTGAATACAGTAAAGTATTCTAACATATATTCAGAGAATAACTTGCTTGGGCAAGTTTGAACTGGTGGAGCTTCACTGAGCCCACAGCACATTGTTGTGTGTGTAAGTGATTTGTGTGTTTGTAGCAGTATGCATGTGTGTGTGTGTGTGTTTGTGTGTGTGTGTGTGTGTGTGTGTGTGTGTGTGTGTGTAGCGGTATGTGTGTTTGATGCTTCTCTCAGAATGAACACTGTGAGTATCTCTCCAGCTGCTTCAAACACAGCGACCAGCATGAGTTTGGTACGACTTTGTATCAAACCCTGCCGTTCACAAGGATGCATGCTTAAGCTCAGTCATGGACATTTCCAACAACGTTATTTTAGAGAAGGAGAAGAATGTGAGAGAGGGGAAGAGAAGAGAATGAAAGAGGGAGCGAGATGAGTCATAAAGAACATACACACATACTGAGCTGAGGTCAATTGGGGCAGGTTTGTTTACATTCCTGTATGATGTGGGACAGACGAATCCTTCTCTTTGTGTGTTTCTGTGTGTATTTGTGGGTGTGTATTTGTTTGTGTTTGCATGTGTCTGTGTGTGCGTGCATGCGTTTGTGTGTCTGCAAGTCTCTGTTGGTCTTGGGTTTGTGTCAGATTGAAAAAGATCCTCCCGTACACAGTTCATTGGTTATGGAGACTAAAGTATTGCCTCCAAGTTAAAGTCAAGCACCTAACTCCCTCCCTCTCTCCCTCCCTCCCACACACACACACTCAGTGAAGCCCTCCCTTTGCTTCTCACTCTTTTTCCTCCCCCTCTTTCTGCCACTCTCTCTCTTTCTGTCTCTCTCTCTCTCTCTCTCTCTCTCACGCACACACACACACACACACAAATTCTCTATCCAACGGCTTTCTCTTGCAGCTCCTGCCTACCCCACTTCCTGCCTACCTCACTTCCTGCCTACCTCACTTTCTTCCTCCCTCTCCTTCTCTCCCCCTTCTTTTCTCTGCCTACCTCACTTCCTTCCTCCCTCTCCTTCTCTCCCCCTCCTTTTCTCTGCCTACCTCACTTCCTTCCTCCCTCTCCTTCTCTCCCCCTCCTTTTCTCTGCCTACCCCACTTCCTTCCTCCCTCTCCTTCTCTCCCCCTCCTTTTCTCTGCCTACCTCACTTCCTTCCTCCCTCTCCTTCTCTCCCCCTCCTTTTCTCTGCCTACCCCACTTTCTTCCTCCCTCTCCTTCTCTCCCCCTCCTTTTCTCTGCCTACCTCACTTCCTTCCTCCCTCTTCTTCTCTCCCCCTCCTTTTCTCTGCCTACCTCACTTCCTTCCTCCCTCTCCTTCTCTCCCCCTCCTTTTCTCTGCCTACCCCACTTTCTTCCTCCCTCTCCTTCTCTCCCCCTCCTTTTCTCTGCCTACCCCACTTTCTTCCTCCCTCTCCTTCTCTCCCCCTCCTTTTCTCTGCCTACCCCACTTTCTTCCTCCCTCTCCTTCTCTCCCCCCTCCTTTTCTCTGCCTACCCCCACTTTCTTCCTCCCTCTCCTTCTCTCCCCCTCCTTTTCTCTGCCACCCCCGCACCCCCCCACCCCTCCATAGGGCAGTGTGCAGTAGCAGCAGCGGTGATGGGGCTGCCTCATGCAGAAAGTCACATGGCTGCTGATTGGAGCAGAATCAGAGTCACAGCACAGCCAAGATGGCATCCGCACAACATAACTGCTCTGCTGTTACGCAATAACACAGAGAGAGAGAGAAGAAAGACAGACTGTAACTCTTCCCTCTGTCTGTTCATCATCCTTCCTCTCTCTTCCTTTCCTGCTAGTCTCTCAAAGCCAGATTGAAATGGCTTTCTGTAATGAAAGAGTGAATAAAGAGACCCCATGAGAGAGAGATGTGTGGGAGGCAGAGAGACAGGGGGATAAGGCAAAACACAGGGTGAGAGACAGGGGGATAAGGCAAAACACAGGGTGGGGGGGGGAGAGAGACAGGGGGATAAGGCAAAACACAGGGTGGGGGGGGAGCGAAATAAAGGACTGGAATCATTGCCTTAGTGATGTCACCTGAAGAAGTCTCTTGTCTACCGTATTTCTGTGAAAGTACCAAGTCAATGAAGTCAGTTGCCAAATACAAGTTCAAGGCAAAATCAGTATTTATTCTGTAAGGTGCAGGTGTCTGATACACATCACCAAGGGTCATGTTCTCATGAGACAATTTAGCAGGGTATAGATCAAACATTGTTTATTATATTCAGAACATTAAAAAAAACTGTATACAAATAATAAAGTAATCATTAGTTGTAATCTTAATGTTGTGTTAATTGATCAGTGGTTGATGGTGGTTGACAGATCTCTTCACAACTTAGTTTCAGGGAGAAACGATGGCACATGTCACATGACTCATATTTCAAAACTTAACTGTAAAATCTAAAGCATATGGTTGACAAAAGCTAAACAGACAATGTTTCAAATGAATTTCAGTGTACTTCCTGGAGTAACTGGCTCTGTTCAAGCCTGCGAGATTGACATTGGCTAACCATTTATTTACACAGGAAACCAACCAGATAAGAGGTTGAGGTGAACTTTCAAAATGTTAAACCCACCCACTCCGATTAAACAGTTTAGCCAACTCCCCACGAAGACTCGAGGCTGCACACACACACACACATGCACACACAGCTCCTGTTTTATAGATGCAGTCCAGGGTTTCCCGCAGAAAATGTGTTAGCCCTTGTGTTATCTTCAGGTCATTCTGACCCATCAGTCATTGTGACCCACCGTCAACTTTACACAACTTTACCGCATACAAAAACAAAGTGAAGCCTTTTCTGTTAACCGCCGGGCTGCCCCCACATCGCCACGGTTACAATAAAATGCTTTTTTGTTGGTTTTTGTATTGGGTAAAGTTGTTGCAACACAACGATGAACCACAAGGGTTAAGGTGGTAGGGTGGGGGGGGGCTAGTTTGTGCAATAGACTAATGTGTGTGGGTAGTTTGTGCGATAGAGTAGGCCTACTGCTTTCTGCAGAGAAGGGAGACTGGCGGGGGGGAGACTTTTTGAATGGAAGGTAGAAAACAGGACAGAGTAAGACGGCAGATATGGGGGATGACATAGTTAAGGCGGCAGGTGTGTGTCGCTTAGGCGGCCGCCTTAACTGAACAGTGCTGCGAGAAACCCTGCAGTCAGATCACTGGTCTGTCTATAGGTGCCACTGGCTCGACAGATGGAACTGGTACTTATTGATGTTGGAGCATGGGCTTGGTGACGGTTGGTTTTGGCCATTGCCGAAAACAAAGAGCTGTTAGGGTCATGGCAGCCTGCTGGTCGTGATGGCAACAAGGAAGCAGAGAGAAGAACAAACACAGCCCTCTGTGTCTGAACAACCCTGGCATAGCAGTCAGGGAGGAAGCACTGAAGAGGGTTACATGGGGTCGGTTAGGGTTAAACCAAGATGAGACCAAAGGTTGGATAGGGTTAGTTAGGTTACACCAAGCTTAGACCAAGGATTGGGTTAGAGATAGTCAGACCTAATTAGAGATGGCTAGAGATGGGGGTAGACCTGGTTAGAGATGGTTAGAGATGGGGGTAGACCTGGTTAGAGATAGTTAGAGATGGGGGTAGACCTGGTTAGAGATAGTTAGAGATGGGGGTAGACCTGGTTAGAGATGGTTAGAGATGGGGGTAGACCTGGTTAGAGATAGTTAGAGATGGGGGTAGACCTGGTTAGAGATAGTTAGACCTGATTAGAGATGGGGGTAGACCTGGTTAGAGATGGTTGGACCTGGTTAGACATGATTAGACATGGGGTTAGACCTAGTTAGAGATTGTTGGGGCTAGAGGTTTGGGTTGGGGCTAGACTTTGTTGATCCGAGAATTGGGTTAGAGGTTGAATAGAGTTTATAAAGTATCATAGTGAGGGAAGAAGATGGAACATCTTCAAGTTTGCTGTGTTGGCTGAGAATGAACCTAGTTAACATGACTGGCACACAGTGTCTGCTAGCTCAGTGTTATCTCACTCTGGCAGCCTTATTGCTGAAAGCAGTGTGTGTGTGTGTGTGTGTGTGTGTGTGTGTGTGTGTGTGTGTGTGTGTGTGTGTGTGTGTGTGTGTGTGTGGTGTGTGTGTGTGTGTGTGTGTGTGTGTGTGTGTGTGTGTGGTGTGTGTGTGTGTGTGTGTGTGTGTGTGTGTGTGTGTGTGTGTGTGTGTGTGTGTGTGTGTGGTGTGTGTGTGTGTGTGTGTGTGTGTGTGTGTGTGTGTGTGTGTGTGTGTGTGTGATGAGTTTGACATTCAATGACTGCAAACTGATGAGGGTACCCCATGCCATGATTTTGATAGATTTTTCATTATATACCTACAAAAAACATATATAGTAAATGTATGTATTGAAATCCCTTCGAATGTGCCATACTTTGGTGAAAGTGAACATGTGTGTTACACACAGTGTGTACAATAAATGGCTTGACCCACTTTGGAGAGCACGAACAAGCGACACTAGTGCAGAAGTGGTTTGTATCTTTGGCCAGCAGAGGTCACTGCTGTACTGTGTATTTCCCGTACATCAGCCCAAATGTGACCCATCACATGCCCCTCACAATGGGGCAGACAGCAGGCCTGGAATTAGTCAAGTGGAGGTCCTGTGGTGAAGCCATTCCCAGCACTCAAAAATAGCCTTTTGTTTTTTCTCTGTATAAGTTCTTTTTTTGTTTCCTTTCATTTTCTTTTTGAGGGGCTTTTCATTTATGGTCTGTTTCGTTCCTCCCCCTTTCTTTTAATTTGACATCCATATTATTGTTATTTCATTATTTCAATGTGTCCACAAAAAGGGTATTTCTACATTATTGCTGGGTGAAGCTGGTCTCGCTATTGTGTGGTATATCTCTTTATTGACTTCACTTCACAGATAATGACTAGACGGAACACACACAGTTGTAGAAAATAATCAATATGCTTGATGAACATGTGAATATGAAAAGGTTCAGTCTGTGTACTACACACTGAATTGTTTCTTTTACCCTTATTTTACAAGGTCAGTAAAATGCAGCTGTAGCCTAAGTCTCTGAATGAATGATTCATTATTATTCCAATATAGTATTTCTTAGTGACCAGGCTGCTGTTACTTGAGTTCTTGTTAGTAGTGATGCGGTTGGGGGAAGGGTGTAGCTGGCTCGCAAGTGACTGCGGATTACGGAGAGATTGAACATTGTTGGGGGTGCACTGGCAGTATCTGGGATTTATACCGACAGGAAAACAGAACGAGGGGGAAGCTTGATCGGAGACGGGGGCCATTGTTCGAGTCTGGAGAGGAACAAAGGGGGCTTGCTTCCATCGCTAACTGGCGTCCTCCCTCACTTTAAATCTTTACGTAGATTTTGAAAACTAATAGTCATATAAAGAAAAATATCGCAAAACCTGGAGAGTATCGATCTGCTTCACTTAACGATGCTTTTCGTTCAGTTTGGAAAGGAGAACTAAACTGGCGACGGTGCAGAAGGTTCTGCAAATTAGGATAGCCATCGAGCTAGGATTTACCGAGCGGCGGTGTTGAAGCACCGCGCATCGGTGCTATTGGAACGCCGCGCTTCGGCGAACACTTCTCGGCAGGTACGGTATTGGTTTACAGGATGCATCAGTACACGTTCACTTTGGTGTGTGAATTTTCGCTTGCTGGTGGTAGGTAACTTGTCGAGTCTTTACGTCCATGAACACTCATGCTAGTTTGCTTGGCGGCAGCAGTCTATCGGTTGCGGATGAGGATGGCAATCAAGCTTGTTCACCAGATATTGTTGCGGCCTTCGCATTTTCTGCTGTTGTTACAAGTCAGATTTTGATGGTTTATTTGAAAGCTTAGTCTATCCAACAAGCCATAGTGGTTTATAATGTTAACTTCCAATAAAGCTACTGTGTTGTTACCGGAGTAGCCAGCTTCCTACAGTGGCTGAATTTTCCAGTTATGCTTTATTTCTGATTGAGGGACAGATTTCCGAAACAGTAATCGCCCTGTATTAAGTTCCAATTTAATTGTAGGCCTCGTAGCTTACTATGGGCCACGGACCACTCTTTCACCGGGCACCCCAGATACCCTCGAACAGATGGATAGATAGATGTGTTGGGTGGCGCAGACATCTTGTTAATGAGCGGGTACTAAAATACACCAAGGAAGGATAATAACGTGGACAGACTGTAGTATAGGACCTTACGGACAGACGAGAGGGGCCGGTCTTCTGTTCTCAGATTCAGGAGTCTGTATGAAATGTTTCTGTAGAGAATTATGTTCCCGACTTCCTATTTGGTGACCCAAACTAGCCCCACTTAATGACTCGGCATCTCACACTTTCTAAGGTAGAGTTGTGAAATACACATTGGGATTACCCTCCCAGTCCAAACCACATTGACAGCAACATAATGTTCTCATAGATCAGTAGAAAATGGCCCCCTCTGTTGCTTTACTCAGGAAAATGTGGTAGTCTAACCACATATCTACCTGGCTCAGTATGTGACCCAATGAATGCTGTCTGGCGTTGGTGGCTGTTGTATGGGAGGGAGTGGCTGAAGGGTCAAAGGCCATTTATGTAGACGTGGGGCGACAGGCGGGCTAGGAGTGGGGTCACCTCCTCAGTCAGGGGGAGGGTGGAACTTGGTTCCTCAGTGGACCCTGAAACAAGAGAGAGCTAATTGGAAAGAGGATTAAGCAGGAATATGGTTTGAGTGGGCGGATGCATGTCTGTGTGTGGCTGATCTCTGAGTACGAAACAGTCTTCTTGAAGAAATAAGTGTGAGTGTTAAATATGGGAGTGTGTGCACTGTGTATAGGGGGTGACTTCCTGTTGAGACCTGGAGGTGACAGGGAGGATGGGACTCTTGTGCAGCTCTCGTGGTTGCTGCTACCTCTTAAGTAAACGTGCTTCGTATCAGGTTGGGTTGTTGAGGGTTGGTTCTGTGGCCGCCTGGCCTGGTGACATCCAGACCACGACCAGAGATGACCTCTCACTCTTCCGATTGGTGGAAAGGAGGGCAGATCCGCAGCACAGTGCACATAACCAAGCTTATCTCTCTCTCTTTCTCCCCGTTCCTCCCTCTCTGAACAGGGCCTGTGATTGTGCGGTCTCCTTCAGCAGATTGGGAGCATGGGGCCAGAGGGGGGTTGGTCAGCACGCTGTGTGTTGGTCAGCACGCTGTGTGTTGGTCAGCACGCTGTGTGTTGGTCAGCACGCTGTGTGTTGGTCAGCACGCTGTGTGTTGGTCAGCACGCTGTGTGTTGGTCAGCACGCTGTGTGTTGGTCAGCACGCTGTGTGTTGGTCAGCACGCTGTGTTGGTCAGCACGCTGGGGTTGGTCAGCACGCTGTGTGTTGGTCAGCACGCTGGGTGTTGGTCAGCACGCTGGGTGTTGGTCAGCACGCTGTGTGTTGGTCAGCACGCTGTGTGTTGGTCAGCACGCTGTGTGTTGGTCAGCACGCTGTGTGTTGGTCAGCACGCTGGGTGTTGGTCAGCACGCTGGGTGTTGGTCAGCACGCTGTGTGTTGGTCAGCACGCTGGGTGTTGGTCAGCACGCTGTGTGTTGGTCAGCACGCTGTGTGTTGGTCAGCACGCTGTGTGTTGGTCAGCACGCTGTGTGTTGGTCAGCACGCTGGGTGTTGGTCAGCACGCTGTGTGTTGGTCAGCACGCTGTGTGTTGGTCAGCACGCTGTGTGTTGGTCAGCACGCTGTGTGTTGGTCAGCACGCTGTGTGTTGGTCAGCACGCTGTGTGTTGGTCAGCACGCTGTGTGTTGGTCAGCACGCTGTGTGTTGGTCAGCACGCTGGGTGTTGGTCAGCACGCTGTGTGTTGGTCAGCACGCTGTGTGTTGGTCAGCACGCTGTGTGTTGGTCAGCACGCTGTGTGTTGGTCAGCACGCTGTGTTGGTCAGCACGCTGTGTTGGTCAGCACGCTGTGTGTTGGTCAGCACGCTGTGTGTTGGTCAGCACGCTGTGTGTTGGTCAGCACGCTGTGTGTTGGTCAGCACGCTGTGTGTTGGTCAGCACGCTGTGTGTTGGTCAGCACGCTGTGTGTTGGTCAGCACGCTGTGTGTTGGTCAGCACGCTGTGTGTTGGTCAGCACGCTGGGTGTTGGTCAGCACGCTGGGTGTTGCTGAAGCCTTAATGCCTTAGCCGGGCACTCGGGGGTTAACAACAGCAGCCTGATTGAGGGAGAACGGGAGAGGGGGATGGGCAGAGGGGGGGACCAGAGGGGGGAGAGGAAGAGAGAGACATGCACACAGAGGAGGACTCAGTATGTTGGGTTGCACGATCACATGAAAGACCAAGTGAGAGAGAGAGATGGAGAGAGAGAGAGACCAAGTGAGAGAGAGAGATGGAGGGTGTGAGAGAGAGAGAGAGAGAGAGAGAGAGACCAAGTGAGAGAGAGCGATGGAGGGTTGTGAGAGAGAGAGAGAGAGAGAGAGAGAGAGAGGGGGGTGGGAGAGGGAGAAAGAAAGAAATGCATAGGGAGACAGAGTAAAGGTTAGCTATAATGAGGAGTGAGATTGAAACAAAGAGGAAACAGGATTTTCTCAGTCCCTGGTTATGAAAATTAGAACAGGGGTTTTTCACTCACAGAATAATAAGATTATTTAATGTATTTATTTGCTTTAGACAGCTAATTGCTAGATACACTGCCCCTAAGGGGAACATGTAAATAATTTGGATGGAATAAAATATTTCCCCCAGTAACAATAACAACATCATTAAAAGCGCTCTACTTTGAAATGGAATAATGGACCATGACTCATTTGACAATAAATAATTGATGTGAATGTGTTTATGTCTCTGTGTGCAGGCTGTTCGTCTAAGTCGTTCAAGCTGTACTCCCCCAAGGAGCCCCCAAACGGCAGTGCCTTCCCCCCCTTCCATCCAGGCAGCATGCTGGACAGAGACGTGGGGTACGTACCCCTGTCTGGAGGACTACAACACTATAGAATGTCAGAAAACACTAGAATACAGTAGAATACAGTAGAATACTATAAAGATGTGGGTTAGGTTCTTGGACCATCCTCTGGCTAGAGTAGCACAGAACAGAATACAGTAGGACATGGTATAGTAGAATACAGTAGGACATGGTATAGTAGGACATGGTATAGTAGAATACAGTAGGACATGGTATAGTAGAATACAGTAGGACATGGTATAGTAGAATACAGTAGGACATGGTATAGTAGAATACAGTAGGACATGGTATAGTAGGACATGGTATAGTAGAATACAGTAGGACATGGTAGTAGAATACAGTAGGACATGGTATAGTAGAATACAGTAGGACATGGTATAGTAGGACATGGTATAGTAGAATACAGTAGGACATGGTATAGTAGGACATGGTATAGTAGAATACAGTAGGACATGGTATAGTAGAATACAGTAGGACATGGTATAGTAGGACATGGTATAGTAGAATACAGTAGGACATGGTATAGTAGAATACAGTAGGACATGGTATAGTAGAATACAGTAGGACATGGTATAGTAGGACATGGTATAGTGAATACAGTAGGACATGGTATAGTAGGACATGGTATAGTAGAATACAGTAGGACATGGTATAGTAGAATACAGTAGGACATGGTATAGTAGGACATGGTATAGTAGAATACAGTAGGACATGGTATAGTAGAATACAGTAGGACATGGTATAGTAGGACATGGTATAGTAGAATACAGTAGGACATGGTATAGTGACATGTTAGTAGAATACAGTAGACATGGTATAGTAGATCAGTGGACATGGTATAGTAGGACATGGTATAGTAGAATACAGTAGGACATGGTATAGTAGGACATGGTATAGTAGAATACAGTAGGACATGGTATAGTAGGACATGGTATAGTAGAATACAGTAGGACATGGTATAGTAGGACATGGTATAGTAGAATACAGTAGGACATGGTATAGTAGAATACAGCAGGACATGGTATAGTAGGACATGGTATAGTAGAATACAGTAGGACATGGTATAGTAGGACATGGTATAGTAGAATACAGTAGGACATGGTATAGTAGAATACAGTAGGACATGGTATAGTAGGACATGGTATAGTAGAATACAGTAGGACATGGTATAGTAGGACATGGTATAGTAGAATACAGTAGGACATGGTATAGTAGGACATGATATAGTAGAATACAGTAGGACATGGTATAGTAGAATACAGTAGGACATGGTATAGTAGGACATGGTATAGTAGAATACAGTAGGACATGGTATAGTAGAATACAGTAGGACTGTATAGTAGGCATGGTATAGTAGAATACAGTAGGACATGGTATAGTAGAATACAGCAGGACATGGTATAGTAGGACATGGTATAGTAGAATACAGTAGGACATGGTATAGTAGGACATGTATATAGAATACAGTAGGACATGGTATAGTAGGACATGGTATAGTAGAATACAGTAGGACATGGTATAGTAGAATACAGTAGGACATGGTATAGTAGAATACAGTAGGACATGGTATAGTAGGACATGGTATAGTAGAATACAGTAGGACATGGTATAGTAGGACATGGTATAGTAGAATACAGTAGGACATGGTATAGTAGGACATGGTATAGTAGGACATGGTATAGTAGGACATGGTATAGTAGAATACAGTAGGACATGGTATAGTAGAATACAGTAGGACATGGTATAGTAGAATACAGTAGGACATGGTATAGTAGGACATGGTATAGTAGAATACAGTAGGACATGGTATAGTAGGACATGGTATAGTAGAATACAGTAGGACATGGTATAGTAGAATACAGTAGGACATGGTATAGTAGAATACAGTAGAGTCGAATAGCTCAAGGCAGAATTCTGGACAGACGTGGGTTAGGCCCTAAGAGAACCTCCTGAACCTAGAGTAGAACAGAGTAGAATACCATAGAACAGTAGAATTTAATACAACAGAATATAATGTAGTAGCACAGAGTGGAATACAGTGGAAAAGGGTAGAATAGCTCCTGACTGCATGGTGGACAGAGTTGTTTGGAAGAACACTCCCATACCAGAGCACAGCAGTGAGTGGGAGCCAGAAGCCCTTCATAGCCATGCATGATTCCTGCTGGCTGAGCCTAAGTTCACTTCCAATTCAATTATATTTAACGATTCTCTTCACCATGTTTGTTTTGTCAGGCCGACGCCCATGTACCCTCCTTCATACATGGAGCCAGGAATGGGGTGAGTACACCTGCCCTCCCCAGCATGTCCGTCTGGCTCAGGAAACATTGGAACTGTTGTTGGACAAGAAAGCTGACGTTGTTGATTGACGGTGTTGTGAATGTGTTATAGAAGACACACGCCGTATGGAAACCAGACAGACTACAGGATATTTGAGCTCAACAAGCGACTACAGAACTGGACAGAGGTGAGACGTTGGTACAGGTCATTTCTGAGACGCCGGCACTGCTGCATGACATCACTTCCTGTTTATTTGACAGCAAGCTGAGGACTCTTCCCGTGGTGAAGTTCATGAGCATAAAACACTCACAAAGCTTAGTCCAATGAGCAAGAACATTTTTCCAATTATGTGAGCAAGTGACTGATGGGTTGATTGATGGGTTAATTAGACAGTTGATTGGTTAATTAGACAGTTGATTGGTTAATTGCTCAATTGGTTGGTTGGTTGATTCCTTCCAGGACTGTGACAACCTGTGGTGGGATGCCTTCACAACAGAATTCTTTGAGGATGATGCCATGCTCACCATCACCTTCTGTCTGGAGGATGGTCCCAAGCGATACAGTAAGAACACACACACACACACACACACACACACACTGAGTCCTACATTAAGACTCCAGAAATAATAACTCATAATGCAAAAGTTTTAAGAATTCAATCGTTCATTTTGAAACTTCTCAGTTCCAAAACGGTAGTTCGAAACATTTGACAGGTTCACGTCTGAGTGACATACGAAACACCACGAACACAAAACCTGTTGTAGCTGAACTCTGCATGTCTCCCATTGCGATGCTAAGCTAACTGCCAACGCACCCCACACATTCTCATCCACACTAGCTGTCTACTGTTCATGCCTTGGTGAGAGCAAAATCATCTATAAATGACAGCCTAAAATAAATGTACACACTTAAAAACAAACAAACGGTAGAGCCACTTCATGTGTTGGTCTATGGCCTAGTCGGATGACTTGGAGTTGAACCCATGTTGTGTTCCGCGCAGCCATTGGCCGGACCCTGATCCCGCGCTACTTCCGGAGTATCTTCGAAGGGGGCGCCACTGAGCTGTTCTACGTGCTCAAGCACCCCAAGGAGTCCTTCCACAGTAACTTTGTGTCCTTGGACTGTGACCAGTGCACCATGGTCACCCAGAACGGCAAGCCCATGTTCACACAGGTACACTGTCTGGATACACACCATACGCTTTGTTACTAATATACACACCATACGCTCTGTTACTAATATACACACCATACACTCTGTTACTAATATACACACCATACGCTCTGTTACTAATATACACACCAGACACTGTTTACTAATATACACACCATACGCTCTGTTACTAATATCACCATACGCTCTGTTACTAATATACACACCATACACTCTGTTACTAATATACACACCATACACTGTTTACTAATATATACACCATACGCTCTGTTACTAATATATACACCATACGCTCTGTTACTAATATACACACCATACGCTCTGTTACTAATATACACACCATACACTGTTTACTAATATACACACCATACGCTCTGTTACTAATATACACACCATACACTGTTTACTAATATACAAACCATACGCTCTGTTACTAATATACACACCATACACTGTTTACTAATATATACACCATACGCTCTGTTACTAATATATACACCATACGCTCTGTTACTAATATACACACCATACGCTCTGTTACTAATATATACACCATACACTGTTTACTAATATACACACCATACACTGTTTACTAATATACACACCATACACTGTTTACTAATATACACACCATACGCTCTGTTACTAATATACACACCATACACTGTTTACTAATATACACACCATACACTGTTTACTAATATACACACCATACACTGTTTACTAATATACACACCATACGCTCTGTTACTAATATACACACCATACACTGTTTACTAATATACACACCATACGCTCTGTTACTAATATACACACCATACACTGTTTACTAATATACACACCATACACTGTTTACTAATATATACACCATACACTCTGTTACTAATATACACACCATACACTGTTTACTAATATACACACCATACGCTCTGTTACTAATATACACACCATACACTGTTTACTAATATACACACCATACACTGTTTACTAATATATACACCATACACTCTGTTACTAATATACACACCATACGCTCTGTTACTAATATACACACCATACACTGTTTACTAATATACACACCATACGCTCTGTTACTATATCACCATACGCTCTGTTACTAATATACACACCATACACTCTGTTACTAATATACACACCATACACTGTTTACTAATATATACACCATACGCTCTGTTACTAATATATACACCATACGCTCTGTTACTGATATACACACCATACGCTCTGTTACTAATATACACACCATACACTGTTTACTAATATACACACCATACGCTCTGTTACTAATATACACACCATACACTGTTTACTAATATACAAACCATACGCTCTGTTACTAATATACACACCATACACTGTTTACTAATATATACACCATACGCTCTGTTACTAATATACACACCATACGCTCTGTTACTAATATATACACCATACACTGTTTACTAATATACACACCATACACTGTTTACTAATATACACACCATACACTGTTTACTAATATACACACCATACGCTCTGTTACTAATATACACACCATACACTGTTTACTAATATACACACCATACACTGTTTACTAATATACACACCATACACTGTTTACTAATATACACACCATACGCTCTGTTACTAATATACACACCATACACTGTTTACTAATATACACACCATACGCTCTGTTACTAATATACACACCATACACTGTTTACTAATATACACACCATACACTGTTTACTAATATATACACCATACACTCTGTTACTAATATACACACCATACACTGTTTACTAATATACACACCATACGCTCTGTTACTAATATACACACCATACACTGTTTACTAATATACACACCATACACTGTTTACTAATATATACACCATACACTCTGTTACTAATATACACACCATACGCTCTGTTACTAATATACACACCATACACTGTTTACTAATATACACACCATACGCTCTGTTACTAATATACACACCATACGCTCTGTTACTAATATACACACCATACGCTCTGTTACTAATATATACACCATACACTCTGTTACTAATATATACACTATGGTTACTAATACACTATGTAACGACTGCATACACACTATAGACTCTGGTTACTACTACATACATACTGTACTCTGCAAATGTACTCTTCAACTATATGCACTCACATCTGATATCACACTGATGTCTATCCTTAAAGACATGCCGGATGGATCATACCGGCTGAATGACCCCTGACCTCTTCCCCCAGGTGTGTGTGGAGGGCCGTCTGTACCTGGAGTTCATGTTTGACGACATGATGAGGATCAAGACCTGGCACTTCAGCATCAGACAGCACCGAGAGGTGCTCCCCAGGAGCATTCTGGCCATGCACGTGAGTCTCACACACACTCACACACTCATTTGTAGCCTACACACTACTTGCCCACACACATGCACACACACACGGTGCCACACACAAGCACATGATGACACTGCTGTGCTGTTCATCCTCTCACCTCCAGGACCCTCAGATGCTGGACCAGCTGGCTAAGAACATCACCAGATGCGGTCTGTCCAACTCCACACTCAACTACCTCCGGGTAAGTCCAGGAAACTGGAGCCTGAATGGTCGTTAACAGGGGCGAGGCCCTGGGATGTACAGTGTGTATTAACTGGGATGGTAGTTAAACATGAGTTAATAGTAGTGTGAAAGGCACTAGTAGGCGTCTAACTGTCTACTGGTTTCTTTTTCGTCCTTTTTCCACCACCCTCTTTTCCACCACCCTCTTTTCCTATACCCAACCTTTTCTGTTCCTTCTCTGCATTTTCCCCTCAATACCTCTATCCCTCTGTTCCTCCCTTCCTCTATCCCTCTGTTCCTCCCTTCCTCTGTCCCTCTCTCTCTTCCTCCCTTTGTCTTTCACTCCCTCTGTCTCTCCCTCCCTCCCTCTGTCTCTCCCTCCCTCCCTCTGTCTCTCCCTCCCTTTGTCTCTCCCTCTCCATCCCTCCAGTTGTGTGTGATCCTGGAGCCCATGCAGGAGTTGATGTCCAGACACAAGACCTACAGTCTCAGCCCCCGGGACTGCCTCAAGACCTGCCTCTTCCAGAAGTGGCAGAGAATGGTGGCCCCCCCAGGTAGAATGATCATTTAGAACTGGGGAGGGTGGGGGGATTTGAACCTGCAGCCTATTGATATGCAGTCAAATGCCCTACCACTGAGCTATACCTGTCCACGCACACACACACAAACAATGACACATGGACACAGCCGCATGTCCACGCACACACAAACCACACCTGCCGTGTCTGTGTTTCACCCCGGGCGCTCCAGCCGAGCCTGCCCGCCAGGCCCCGAACAAGAGGAGGAAAAGGAAGGTGTCCGGCGGCAGCACCATGAGCGGAGGAGGGGGCAACAACACCAACAGCAACAGCAAGAAGAAGAGCCCGGCCAACACCTTCGCTCTCTCCACACAGGTACCTGTAAGCAGACCATCTTCATCACCTTTACATTCACCTAGACCCCCCCCCACCTGCTTTGTCACGGTAGATCTAGAGAGGTACAGATCTGCATCTATACAGAGAGACCAGACAGCAGATCTAGAGAGGTACAGATCTGCATCTATACAGAGAGACCAGACGGCAGATCTAGAGAGGTACAGATCTGCATCTATACAGAGAGACCAGACAGCAGATCTAGAGAGGTACAGATCTGCATCTATACAGAGAGACCAGACAGCAGATCGAGATGTTTTGAAATAGACATTCCAGATCTGGATATATACAGACGTGCGTGTAAAGGGAGAGACATACCAGATCTCTCTCTATACCTGGAGAAAGGGGAGAACCATATCTATAACAGGATCTGTAGAGATGGACAGAGCGGATCAGTAACTAAAGATGGCCACACCTGAACTGTAAATTGGGATCTGGAACTAGATGCAGCAGAGCCGTAGGCAGGGTCTGTGGGTCTGTGGGTAGATGTAGTCCAGGACCCCTCAGGGCTGCAGGAGGACAGGGTCTGTGGGTAGATGTAGTCCAGGACCCCTCAGGGCTGCAGGGTCTGTGGGTAGATGTAGTCCAGGACCCCTCAGGGCTGCAGGGTCTGTGGGTAGATGTAGTCCAGGACCCCTCAGGGCTGCAGGGTCTGTGGGTAGATGTAGTCCAGGACCCCTCAGGACTGCAGGAGGACAGGGTCTGTGGGTAGATGTAGTCCAGGACCCCTCAGGGCTGCAGGAGGACAGGGTCTGTGGGTAGATGTAGTCCAGGACCCCTCAGGGCTGCAGGGTCTGTGGGTAGATGTAGTCCAGGACCCCTCAGGGCTGCTGGAGGACAGAGCTCTTTACCACACCGGGCCTTTCCTTTCTTTCATGTACTACTCTCCTTATTTCAATCCTTTCGGCCTTGCTGGATGGTTGAACAGTGCTGCCTTCCTGTTACCAATTCAGTCATGTCAGATCACGGATATCAGGAATGAAGGAACGGAAGGATTGATCCATTTTAAGGGTAGTGTGATTTACTCCCACTCCCACTTTTCATCTTCATGTTAAGGTAAGGAATTGGTGGATGGGGTGCAGCTACCTGGTTTAGGGTTGGACGGGGTTGAGTAACCTTGCCCATGAGAGGATGGGTTTGAGGAACCTGTTCCTGGACTGGTGTCTAGGAAATTCCTTTATTGTGTTAGAACTTCCAGCCTGTAACCACTGAGCCGATCAGAGCACACGATTCACATGCAGCACAGCAGCCGTTGGTTGGTTGAGTGAGCGAGCGAATGAGACCCGAGGTGGAATGAAAACCCCATGGTGCAGCACTCAAGGATCAGGGACTCAATGCCGGCCAATCAGAAATGGGCAAAAAACCCTGTTGCAGGTGCCATCCAATAGGAATGGGCAATACAACCCTTAACCTTGAAGCAGAGGTTGTGGTTGGCTACTGAAATGTGCACTCTTTTTAATGGTCAGGGTTTAGGGTGTTGAGCATTGGGGGGGTTAGGTCTTGAGGGCTGGGTATTAGGGGGTTGGTTTGGGGGGTTAGATCTTGAGGGCTGGGTATTAGGGGGTTGGTTTGGGGGGGCTGGGTATTAGGGGGTTGGTTTGGGGGGTTAGATGTTATGGGTGGGTTTGGGGTATCAACGTGGTTAGTTTGGAGGGGCTGGGTCCTCTGGGGTTATTTTGGGGGGGCTGGGTATTAGGGGGGGTTGGGATATTAGAGGGTTGGAGTAGGAGGGGTTGGGGGTATTTGGTGGTTGGCATTTGGGGGGAGTCTGGGGGTATTGTAATGTTGGGGTGCTGGGTTTGGGGTATTGTAGGGTTAGGGCATTGGGTTTGGGGTATTGTAGGGTTAGGGCATTGGGTTTGGGGGTATTGTAGTTTTGGGGTCTGGGCGCCTGCGAGGGGCCTGTGAGCTAGAGCTGTGTGTTGTTGTGAGTGGGCTGAGCATGGATGAAACTGACTTCTTCATGAATCTCCTTTATATTAGAGCCAGACACAGAGCTTGTGTTTTACGTAGCGGAATTGACCTCCCATCAGTAAGATTTTGGGAAGGCAGATTCTGACTGACATTTAGTCAAAGGTCCCATCTAATCACTCGGGTCCAGTACCCTCAACATCCCAACATGCATCCTTGGTAGTTCCAGCCAATCGCCTGTCTCAGTCCGCCATGACAGACAGACACATAGACAGACAGAAAGTCATGCCTCGCCCCGGGCCCTCCGCCCCCCCTTTCCTGGGGATAATGTGTGCCGGCCCTTGCTGTCGTCCCCTTTAGGACGTGATGATGGTGGGAGAGCCCACTCTGATGGGAGGGGAGTTTGGTGACGAGGACGAGCGTCTGATCACGCGTCTGGAGAACACGCAGTTTGACACGGCCAACGGGCTGGAGGACGAGGACAGTTTCAACAGCTCGCCCGCCCTCGGCGGGGGCCACTCCCCCTGGAACAACAAGAACCCCAACAGCCAGGAGAGCAAGAACGACAACCCCGGCTCCCAGGCCTCTCAGTAGGCCCCGCTTAGCCCCCCCTCCCCCCCCAGCCTGCTGTCTCGGTACTGTCTACGGCTGTCTAGACAAGCTGTCTGCTTGTCTAGTAGACAAGCTCACTGGTGGCTCACTCTTCTGTTCGTGGTCCTGCTGGACCTGTACCGGACTGTTCTTCCACCCACCCTAGACTGACTGGAGCGTGGAGGAGAGGGTGGGGCAGATAGGAGGGGGTGGGAGGGTAGGATGGGGGAAGGATGACCACATGGTCCAGATTGTGTGGTAGCTGGGACGACCGTTTCAGCCCGTTTTCGGCAACATACTCATAATCACCGGCTCCCTCTCTCACTCTCGCACATGCTCAGTGGTACTCAGCCCCGGCTCTCGTCTCATGGCTCCTTGCACTCCCCACGTGTGTGTGTGTGTGCATGTGTGTGTGTGTGACAGACAGACTGCCCGTCTCTGTGTCTGTCTCAGAGCTCCGTCTAGCCAGTGATCCGAGTGCGTGCCGTGGCGGCCATGTTGGCGGTTCTTGTTCCAACCTCGGGTCTCTGTGTGCGTTTCCTTGACAACGCACCTCTTGTTTGTGTTGTGCTCGTCTCACAGGGAAGAGAAATGCTTCTTTAGGTCTAGTCAACTCTGTCACTAGATACTAAAACCTCTACAACAACAATTCCAGTATTGTGTGCACCACAGCATAAATCCAACGCTCAAGTTTTTAAAAACTAAATTATTTGTTTTGTAGGACCTGGTTGGAACAAAAACCTGTACAGTGCCGGAGCTTGAGGACCGGAGTTGAGAACCACTACGCTTAAAAACACACTGACACACACACACACACATCACATTCACAAATGCATACACTTGCACACAACACTTGGAAACAGCAACCCTTACCTACATGCATCCACACACACACACACACACACACACACACACACACACATACACACACACACACACACACACACAGCGTAAGGCATTGAGATACTGGAGAGGGTGTTCTCGGCCGTCTGGACCTCAGCACCAGACTGAAGTGGGTTCATTACTTTCTATGTTCTTAATTTTACTTTCAATGTTTTTATTTTTATAACAATTTCATAAGGAATAAACAGACAAGCAAGCAAACAAGCTAAACAAGATGCTAAACACCCCCAAATATTCTTTGCACTGTTTTCCACTCTTTATCTTCATTCTATTTTTATTATAAATTGAAGACATATTTTGTTTTTTCTATTATCGCTGATATAAGAAGGAAATATCAAAACATCTGGAACATGTCATTGGAGATGAGAATCTACGGTATTATGTATGTTGTATAAATATTACTGTTAAGATCATTTGTACACTGATGATGATGCATATTATTATTGTTATGATGCTTCCATGTCCGTCTATGCTTGATATGTCATCTGTCAATGTCAGACGATGTAGGATTCAGATTCTTAAAGGGACAGTCCACCCTTTGTTAATGTAATGCTGAATCAGGGTTGGGGGAGAGAGAGTGTGAGCTGGCTCTTTAAACCAACACTCTAATGACCAAGGAGAGGGGACTCAGAAAGCACTTGTGCTGACGATAAACGTTTTTTGGTGAATACCATATGAAAAACTTGTTGGAAAGATTTAGTCGTCAAGTTTCCCGCCTCAAACGAAGAGGGGTGTTAAGGTGTGCAGGTTATAAAGGTGTGCAGGTGATCTGGAAGGCCTCCCTGCAGCTGCTCTGTGCTTCGCTGAGCTCCCCCTCCCTGGCTGACTGTACATCTCTCACCTCCATCCAGACCCCCAGGCCCTTCTGCTCTCTCTGTCTCTCTTTCT
The DNA here is from genome assembly GCA_903064625.1 of Mallotus villosus. Lineage (NCBI taxonomy): Eukaryota > Metazoa > Chordata > Actinopteri > Osmeriformes > Salangidae > Mallotus > Mallotus villosus. The sequence continues at coordinate 176,672 of CAEFZP010002174.1, forward strand.
CTCTGTCCACCACTTTCCAATTTGCTACTCCTGAAAGTTTTGAAAATACATTTTGACAGCATTGTTGTAAGATATAAAATGGGAAGAGTTCAAAAATATTTAACAAAACAAAACAAAAACTAAAAAACTTTTCTATTAACTTAAGTTTCCAAGGATAACGTTTTTAATCACAGTTTAGAGAAGCTACAGACCAAGAATCTTTATGTGACGCAGGCAGTATGTCTAAATGTTTTCTATACAGAATGATTTGACCCCGACCTCTCCCCATGTTTGTGTCTGTGCTTGTATATTTGAGGTTGTAGTTTCTGTCCGACTGCCCTGTTCTGTAGCCTTGTTTTTGACAGTCCGTCTCATGTATAAAGATGAAATGAACACATCTTTTTGGTTTTGTTGATATGATGATTTTAAGGGTACAATCACGGGTCAGGAGAGACAAGCTGGTCTTTGGTTAAACATGTATTTATTTTTCTATAGTCTTCATTCCCTTTTTCCTGTGTAGAGTCTCCTCGATGTCTTTGTCACAAGGAGGGGTGCTGCTGGGTTGTTCAGTGTTCTGAGGTGGACACGATGTCAAGCACTGACTTGGTGTTCTAGACACAAGCTCATTGGTCGGAACCCCTGGATATTAGGAACATGTTGATATCAAAGAATCATCATCATATATCCCTTAATCATTTTGGCCCCGTTTTTTTAGTTGAAGACATCGATGGAACAATTCCGTTTGGTTTTGAAAGTGTTTGCCAGAGCAGTTATTCAGGCCCTGCAGTTACACAGCCTTACCACCAGGCGTCGCCCTCCGCAGCACGGAACACTGAGCAGCCCATCGTCATCGCCTCCGTCATGGAGTCATGCACATTCTAAACCTCGAGTGTCTCGTTAAACCTACACACTCTGCTGTACGTTGTTTTGAACCATCGCTGGTGTCTGTTCCCTCTGCGGTCGAGGCACAGCACTTGAGGAGACTGATCAGGACTCCAGGAGACTGGTCAGGACTCCAGGAGACTGGTCAGGACTCCAGGAGACTGGTCAGGACTCCAGGAGACTGGTCAGGACTCCAGGAGACTGGTCAGGACTCCAGGAGACTGATCAGGACTCCAGGAGACTGGTCAGGACTGACTGATCAGGACTCCAGGAGACTGATCAGGACTCCAGGAGACTGATCAGGACTCCAGGAGACTGGTCATGACTCCAGGAGACTGGTCAGGACTCCAGGAGACTGGTCAGGACTCCAGGAGACTGATCAGGACTCCAGGAGACTGGTCAGGACTCCAGGAGACTGGTCAGGACTCCAACATGGCCACCTGGACCCCCTTCTGAGGGTGTTGTTTGAGATGTATAACATTTCCCTGTTATCACCCATATAGGGAGTGATTTATCTATTTTGCTGATAGTTTTCTGTTATTGGTTATTCATGTGAGGTATCAATAAAGACAAATTTTCACATATACAAAGATTGACTGAGTTAGTTTTTTTGTTGTTGCGTTTTAAGAAATGTGATATCGGGTGCTGTGTTGCCTACAAGCCCTTTGAATGATAGGATTTACCTTAATCTTGTTAAGAGTAGAATGTGATTTTCTCCCTAGTGGTCCATACACAATATATTTTCTTAAGTCTCCAAAATGAGACCCAATACATTTCACCCACTGAAATCAATGCTGAATGTCAAGACACCAAGACTATTACTGGAACGCACCAAGACTATTACTGGAACGCACCAAGACTATTACTGGAACTCAGCAGATGTGATGTGGGCGAAGCTGATGAGACGACGCAGAGAGGAGGGTGACAGCTGCCACAATGACCGTGAAGACACAATTGATAACTTTGCTACAGTGATGATCTATTCCCTGGTTACAAAGACGAGGATCGCTGACAGGAAGGTGGGTGTTGCTAAATCTGACAGTTGAAGCATTGCGTATGAGAGGAAGGAGGCGCTTTCCCAAATCTGTGATTCATGTGCTAGTTTTGCCAAATGGCAGCAGTCGTTTTAAACGTCAGAGTTTTGCTGACGTCTAAAACAACCCTTAGGCCTCAATTTAGATCCAATCTCACATGCACACCACCATCACCAGTATCATTTGAATACTTGGATGTTGCTGCTTCCGTCTTCTATGTAGTATTTGCTCTATCATGATTGACAGATGGAAGCCAGAGTTCATGGAGGGAGGGAGGGAGGGAGGGAGGGAGGGAGGGAGGGAGGGAGGGAGGGAGGGAGGGAGGGAGGGAGGGAGAAAGGAGGAGGAAGTGGTCAGTGATCATTAGAAACGCTGCCGAGTTGGTGTCAGGGAAGATTAAAAGTTAAGCATTTAATTGGTGTAACTGGGCTGGCGAAGTAAACTCTGGCTGAAGTGATGAAGTGATAGGCTGATTACTGGCAGCTTCAGAAGACAAGCAGAAAGAGCTTGAGAGGTGGAGAAGAAAACAAGACGATAACTGAGGAGAAGAGAGGAAGACAGAGAAGACATTGAGAGGATACAATTGAAGGTGAGTGGAGACGCCATACTGCTACACTTCAGCGTGAGAAAGCTGTCTTGTTTAATCCCAGTTGGAGCTGTGAAAGAGTATGCAAAGTGATGCAAATGATTGTGGAGTTCACCAACCTACTGTCACAGTATAATGTTTAGTATTTACAAAGAAACATACAGTGTGAATGCCCCTTTCTAGGGTGTTGCATGAGATTTGTCACAACTGTGTCTTTGTATTTGATCATCATGTCATTACATGCTGGCTCTCAACCTAACCAGAGAGAATCCCCTACGATGACCCTGCCCATCATCAACAACAACAATATCATTCTGAGCACTTGAAGTAGCAAGTGTTATGTCGAGCTCCAGTTGCCAGGCACCCTTAGATTGCTGTGCTCCCCGTAACAGGCTGTTGTTTGCCTGTCAAGGCCTGTACTGCAGGTTGTAATGATCTCTCCATGGAGAACTCTGTTGTTGTCTCACTTGTTCTACAGCCCTTCAGGCAGCAGAGACCAGAGCAGCCAGAAAGAGGGTTCACTCTCTCCCAGCGCTGACATAAACTGCTCTCTCTGAACATGATCGTCAGGTTTCTGTATGTACCTTTTAAAGTGGCTGACAAGCAGAACTGGACATGAGTTGTAAGTTCATCACACCACAGAAGAATGTGTTGTTAACTACCCATCCAAATTCAAATGAAAAAAAGGTTAAATTAGGCTTTGAGACTTGAGTGGGTGTGACGTAGATAGGTTGGGTTTTGCTCCGCCTTAACAAAACTTGAGCTGAAAACGTGTGAGAAACTGTTCAACGGTCTAAATCCACATTCCAGTGTGACAATGTTTTAGAGCTTTGCACACGCTTTCAGCAACTAATGTCCCAGTGTATAATGTACTGAGAAGCAGATCATGGAATGTGCTTTACAGCACCTTTAATCAATGTATTTGCAACTAAACTAAATGTAATCGTTAGATGACAGTCTTCAACTCAAACCATTCCAAGCTGATCAAGGAAAGTTCCGCATTAAGTAATGATGTAATAACAACCACATATCCGAGACTTCTGATGAAGGAGACAATTGAGCTCCACGTAGCGACACACAGGGGAGGATGTGGGGACTAGGCGCTGTGCCTGGTGTATGGGATGACCAGACCTGGAGGATGTGGGGACTAGGCGCTGTGCCTGGTGTATGGGCTGACCAGACCTGGAGGATGTGGGGACCAGGCGCTGTGCCTGGTGTATGGGCTGACCAGACCTGGAGGATGTGGGGACTAGGCGCTGTGCCTGGTGTATGGGCTGACCAGACCTGGAGGATGTGGGGACTAGGCGCTGTGCCTGGTGTATGGGCTGACCAGACCTGGAGGATGTGGGGACTAGGCGCTGTGCCTGGTGTATGGGCTGACCAGACCTGGAGGATGTGGGGACTAGGCGCTGTGCCTGGTGTATGGGCTGACCAGACCTGGAGGATGTGGGGACTAGGCGCTGTGCCTGGTGTATGGGCTGACCAGACCTGGAGGATGTGGGGACTAGGCGCTGTGCCTGGTGTATGGGCTGACCAGACCTGACCAGAGAGGTTGAGCTGTGGGTTAATCTGCTGCTGATCTGGGCGTTGGCACGCTGTAGCAGAGTCTCCTGCTGCTCCGCCTGCCTTCACCCAGCACCTGGTCGCTCTAATGGGATTGGAGAGATGTGTCCGGCGCGTGTGAAACTGTTTTGTGTTGTTGTGGTCTTACGGTACAGCTCTGGAAAAAAATGGAGAGACCACTGCACCTTTCTCTTTCTTTCTTTTTTAAGCTGTGAAGGACAATTTTGAGTGAGAAAAAGAAGGCTAACATTTTCTGTGGCATCTTACATTTTAGCCTTCTGTTCCTCACTCAAAAGTGTCCTTGTCAACTTTTAAAAAAAATGAAAGGGAAAGGTGCAGTGATCTCCAGCTATTTCCAGAGCTGTATGTACAGTCGTGGCCATAAGTTTTGGCAATGACAAATGTTGTGTTTTGCAAAGTTTGTTGGTTCAGTATCTAAGGAAAATGTTTTCACATGTTTCTATAGATAACTGGAATACAATAAGGCACATTTCATATTTGTTACGCTTTTTTGGGGCGAAAATGTTCAATATATGCAAATAGTCCCCTCTTTTACAGCAGTCAATCTGCTCTTAAAATCCAATCAGAATGATAGTGATTTCACCTGGCTAGAACTAGTTCACACTTTCCTCTGTGCTGATGATATGACTTACTGACATGATGTTAGCAGTCATTTTTTGCCACGGCCCAGAAAGCTTTGCAAACACAAAATGTATGTTTGCTCCCAATACTTTTGGCCACGGCTGTATGTTCCTTAAGGAGGTTGTCTACCCTGTTGACTTTGAGTTGCTGGGAAGTCCTGAGTCATGCACTTATTCAGCACCTTAAAAAGGTGCCTACCAAGTTAACCATTGAGGAAGTATTTATCTGAACACACAGTCTGCGTCAAGTCTTTCATTTGGTTTCTGTTTGCGGAAAAGAATCAACTAGGTGAACTAACAGACGGTGTTGAGGAGATTGATGTGTTCTACAATATCATCTCAAGTCATCTCTGTTTGTGCCCACTCAGAACCATAGGAGTCTGGATTTAAGTGTACGGTTACTTTAATTTTAGATTTTTCAGTCATGGTGTTCTGCTAATGGGTGTAGCTCAGTGGTAGAGCATGTCCCTGTAGATGTATATGTCTCTCAGGCTTACCACTCCCCCCCCCATCCATGTGTGTTTCCTCTGATAAAAATGTCTACTAAGTGAATACCTCATTATTATTATGGTCCAGACGAGTGCTGCCCTGATGGTCAGCCGGATGATTATGGGCAGTTCTAACGGTGATATGAAGCCTCTGTGACATTGCTTGTAAAAAGGGCAATACAAATACATTTTGATTTGATTTGGTCAGAATGGTTGTTTTTGTTGGAATCAGAAGTCGACACAATCCCCAAAACATTTGTCTTCACCCCTTCCTGTGCTGTCAGTGATTTGGCACACATTTACTGCTGCATATCTGCAATGTGTTTACATGTTAGAACACATTTACTGCTGCATATCTGCAATGTGTTTACATGTTAGAACACATTTACTGCTGCATATCTGCAATGTGTTTACATGTTAGAACACATTTACTGCTGCATATCTGCAATGTGTTTACATGTTAGAACACATTGCCATAGCTAGGAGGACGGCTGTGTCAGATTGGAAGGAATGTACCTGATGAGAACATGATAACCGGCACCACTCAGGTCATACTGTATGAGAGTTTTAGTCTGGAACTATGAGCATGAACTGTCATTCTTGCGACATTTGTTTCTAAATATGTAACTTCCCTTGTGTTGAGTACATATGTCACTTCCCTTGTGTTGAGTACATGGTGAAGGACAGTGCTGGACAACACTTTGACTTAATAGAAAGTTCTAAACGCCTGATTTCGTTTTTGTAGGACAGTGCCGGCCTCTCTTTTCTGACTACTGATTCAGTATAAAGACACCCCTACTCACACACACACACACACTCACACACACACACACACACACACACACTCACAAAGTCACACACACACACACACACAGACAGCTGTTTGCTGTTTCACTGCTCTCCGAGGTAAGGACCCGCACCAACTTATTTGTTTAGTTCCCCCTCCCTCCCTCACTCCACTCTTCTCATGACTCTCTCTCTCTCTCTCTCTGTTCCGTTAAGACCCTCCCACTTCCCTCTTCTGATCCCTCCTTCCCTCCCTCTTTCTCAGAGTAGCCGTGTTTCACCAAGCACGGAGCCAGTCCACTTCAGCTTCCCAGAGATAGCACAGCCTGTGGGGTTTCTCCTGGGACCAACATTCTCCTTCCTCACTTTTTGTAGACCACGCACACACACACACACACACACACACACACACACACGCACACACACACACACACACCCACACAGAGAGAGAAGCAGAATAGACCAGAAAGCCGAATCACACACACCTGGCATATGTCCTCGACTCTTCCAACTGCAGAGCCTCACCTATACCAGCTGCACCTCAGAGAGAAAAGGTAACGTTCTCTATCCTGTCTCTCCCTCTTTTTGTACCTCCCCCTTTTTCACCTTTCCACTCCTCTCCCAACCCTTCTCTTCTTCCCCTACCTTGTTTTGAGTCCTCACCTTTCTATCCCCACGTGTCTGCTCTCTACCCCCTCACCTCTTTCTTCTCCTCTCTTCCCAATATCCTTCTGTGTTGGAAACTCTCAGGGACTTTGAGTGGAAAGGGGAGGGGGGGGCTAGCTGGCTAGGTAAACACCTCCAGGGTAGAGGCTGCTTGTGAGGTTGGAACTGGGAAGTGTCTGAGGGTTTGTTTTCTGTGACAAAGATAGAGACTACATTAGACGAGTATACATGCAGCGCACAGCCATCAAGCAGTCTGTTCTTTCCTTGAATCTGCCTCTGTCACTGTGTCTGTCTCTGCCTCCGACTCTGTTTTCCTCTGTCTGCCTCTGCCTCTGTCACTGTGTCTGTCTCTGCCTTTGACTGGATCTGCCTCTCTCTGCCTCTTTCTGCCTCAGTCACTCTCTGAGTTTATATTGTAAAAACCAGTGGGTTGTTGTCTTCTCAAAGTTTATCTTTGACTCGTCTCTGCCTCCTCTGCCTCTGCCTCTGCCTCTGACTGTCTGCCTCTGCCTCTGTGTCTGACTCACCTCCGTCTGCTTCTCTCTGCCTCTCTCTCGGTTTATAAGTCTCTCTGAGTGTCTGTTTATACTGTACAAAGCAGTCGGTGTTGTCTTCAGCTCATAGTTTATCTTTTACGCTCTCGCCCTGTTCCTCTCTCTCTCTCCCGCTCTCAATTGCCACTTTATTTGAATATGAATACATGGATAACAAAGAACTGTAATTTCCCGAGCATAATATCTCACAGATAGTGGGAGCCGTTAGGGAGACTGTTTGTGGTAATAAAAATTGAAAAGAAAAGCCTTATCATCTAACCAAGGGAGAATTATCAGGGTCATTGTGTCCTTAGTAAACAGACAAGGTTAGGGTTTCATCTCTGTCTTAAAGACTGACTTAGTCTCGTCACAAAGTAGATGCTGGTACCTGTGGCCACCCAGAAACTCACAGACACCCATAACCCCATGTACTGATAGCAAACCATGTTTGACTTACAGTAAATTGATTGCATCCTTGGTCAGCTGTCCTGTGAAAATGCAAGTGTGAAATATATGACTAAAAGTGTGCGGCAATGTCTCTGACTGTAAATATTTACAAAGTGTGTGTGTCTGTCTACAGGCCCAGCCAGGAAGAGGTAGTGCCATGAAGTGATCTCTCTGCATCTCCTCAACCCTGCTCACGTCTTCCCAGTGTGTCTCATCACCCCAGCCAAAGAGGCAGCCATGGGACTGCACAGGAATCTATGGAGTTCCTGGAGGCTGGAGGCCAGCGCCAGGATGTTTCAGGCCTGGCTAGGAGTGCTCCTCCTGGGGCTCAGCATTGCTCAACCTGCCCCTAGCCCAGTGCCATGTCCAAGCGGATCCAGCCCCATGGGGCTCAACCATGCCCAGTACAAGGACACCCCGGAGCTGGACGCAGACTTGGGCTTCATGTCGGGGGTGGTCCAGTCCTTCCTTCACACCGTCCAGCCTAACCCCTTCCCTGAAGGTCAGTGATGTTCTTCTCCTTGTCTACTCCGAGGCAAAAGGGTTGTACAAGATTCCATAGGTTTACGAGAACGTTCCAAAGGTACCAAAGGTTTTAGAGGACAGTCCAAAGGTTTCGCGGAAAACCACTTTCTTTTTTAGGTGGAAACTTAAATTGATTCATATGGTTCTGGCACAGTTCAATCACAAGTCAGGAATTCACCAGAGAGTTCTAACCTTACAATGGGAATCATAGGCCCACAGTTTATAACCCTTTAATTGAGTAGTCCACTTGTAGATGGCATTTTATTGATTAAAATATGTTGATAGGTTAACATTACACACATATTATTATCATATATCCTTACCCTAACGCTAACCATTTATTAACTGATGACGTGCAGATTGTTGACTGCGTGCAAACAGGGAACTGGGCAGGTCCAAGCATTCACCACATTTCCCCCACTGATAAATACCAAGCTTGTGTTTACCATCCCTCGGGTCAAAGGTCAACTGTTAGTTCACCTACTTGATTCTTTTCCGCAAACAGAAACCAATTTAAAGTCTTGAGGCAGACTGTGTACAGAGAAATACTTCCTTAATGGTTAACTTGGTAGGCCCCTTTTAACGTGCTGAATAAGTGCAGGACTCAGGACTCTGTGTCCATATCCAACACCCAAACGGGACATAGAAATGTGATAAGTGGCAGAGTATTTGTTACACAAAGTATTTTCTCACAGTCTTACTGGTTGGTATTGATCTAAGCGGACAAACAAGAGAGAAGGCCCTTTATGCAGGCACATAAACACACCTTTATTTGGAGTAAATACTCCTGGGTTGGACTCTAGCACAGCAGAACGATCTAAGCAGGTTTTTTGGTGTGTTAAAGGTTTTCTTAAAAGCATAGTCCTCGTGTTCGTGGCTAGTGGCAGCTTATCAACAGTTGTTTAAACTTTCTGTCCTGTGTTGTCGTACATGCTGATCCACTTAGGGACGCCTTCGTTTTAAATCTACCATAAGCTTCTCTCTCCCTTTCTCTCTCTCTCTTTTCCCTTGCCCCCTTCCCTTGTCTCCTTCTCTTTCTTTGCGGCCTCCCTCTCTCTCTCACCCCTCCCTCTCTCTCTTTGCTATCTATCTCTTTCTCACTGCCCCCTTCCTGGCGTTCTGCCCTGGTAGCAGTTCCAAGGACTGCATTTTGATCCTCCTTACTGGCCAGACTACATGCCACCTGCATGTGTGACGTGCCAACATGTCTACCTGCATCCCGTCATCTCCCCAAACGCCTCCTCTTATCTCTAGGATTGTACTTATCGTCTCGAGGAAGTATTGTGTACACTTTGTACTTATAAACAAGCAACTTTGCTTATCTTGGTCAGTGATTAACAAGCAGCAGTCAATGCCATGACACCCAACAGTGACTGATGGGATATGTAGTTCAGACTGCTGAGTGTTAGATTGTGATGATCCTGTCTGGACTACAGATGCTCCTCGTCCTCGGGGTGGAAATCAGATCTGGTAACGGTATCTGGCCACACCCCATGTGTCACACCTTTATGTGACCTGTGTAAGACCCTCTTCAGGAGGGGAGAGAGAGGGAGAGAGGAGGGAGGAGGAAGAAGAGAAAGAGAGGGAGGGGTAGGGAGAGAAAAGGAGGGAGTGGGAGAGAGAGGGGGGAGAGAGAGTGAGAGAGAAGGAGGGAGGGGGAGAGTGAGAGAGAGAGTGAGAGAGAGAGACGAGAGAGAGAGTAGAGAGAGAGAGAGCGAGAGAGTGGTTGACGGAAAAAGACTGGTTTAAACAGTGGGGGTGTTGAAGTAACATAACACAACATTACGAATATTCAAACATTGTTGTTGTTTGAATATTGGGGGGGTAGGGGCTACTTCTACCACATCCCCCCCACAAACTACGCACTTGTGTGTGTATGTGTGCAGTAGTGCCCTGAGGGTTTGGTGATGGTAAACACAGAAGAGTACAGTTACACCTCTAATGCAATTAGCATAGAAGGAACCTGCCAGTAGAGATGGAGAGAGTTATTGGAAGAGAGACTGTAGAATGGAGTTGCTTCATTGGAGAAACCAGTTGCTTCCCCCTATTCAATTACAGTAACCACCTGGGTGGCCACAACAGTAACCTTGACTAGCAGACTTCCTTATTGCAACAATGGACCACAACCGTTGGAGGCCAGCAGTGTTGTAAAGTGTTGGATTTCGAGTCCACTGTGTGTAGAGGTGTGCCGTTGACACAGGGAACTGTAGCGTGAGAGGGGACCGCTGGTAGAATGGAGGACAAAGAGATAGTGATAGAGGAAGAAATAAGAGAGGGAGACGCAGAGAGAAATTGAAGAGGGGAGAGAAAGAAAGAGAGGGAAGGGGTAAGATAGAGGCGGAGAGGAAACGGAGAGATAAGGAAAGGTAGAGAGGGAGGGACAGGAGGCGCGACAGGGAAGAGGGAGAAAGAGTTGGAGTTCAGAGGGACGATGCCAAATGTGACACCTGATCTTCAGAGTAGGATGTCGGTCCTTTTTACAACATGTTGTGTGTGTGTACTCTACCTTACCCTCAGCCAATCCTTTGTTCAGTTGTTCATAAACAACAAAAAAGAGAAGTAATCTCACAGCACCCCTCCCTCTTCTCTCTACCAGATCTGCTGTTGAAAGTTGTTGAGGATCCCAACTTCTTATCTGACCAGGAAACCATCAAAGAGGTGTGTGCGTGTTGTTCAGTGTGCTTGTTTGTTTCAGTGTGTGTGTGTGTGTGTGTGTGTGTGTGTGTGTGTGTGTGTGTGTGTGTGTGTGTGTGTGTGTGAAGGTCACAGAAGTAACTTGAGAAAATGCCATGTAACATATCCTCATTCTGTGGGAATATGGGTTTTTGTCTGGTTTGTGGGTCTATCTGTGATGTGCCTCAGTATCTGTGTGTGCATGTGTGTGCATGTCCCTGTTTATGGTGACCAGCAGTGGTTTATCCCATTCCCTATGGTCTAGCCCTGTAGTGAGCCTGAGAGGTGTCAAGTATCTGTGGTCACAGCTCATGGCCTGTAGAATACACTAGATAACAATCTAGGTGGTCATATTTCGCAAGATAAAATTCCCAACATTTTGTCTACCTATTGTGTTACGTGTGACTGGACAACTGACTCATTGCGATGGCTTGTCATTTTCACGTGTGTCTAATGGAGTTTGTCTTTGTATATGTGTGTGTCTGTGTGTGCATATCTCTGTGTGTCTGTGTCTGTGTGTCCAGCTCCTGGTCTATGAGGTGGGCTTCCTGGTGTGTGCTGCCATCGGGATCCTCTACATTGTTCTCATGCCCCTGGTTGGATTCCTCATGGCTTGCTGTCGTTGCTGTGGCAACTGTGGCGGGCGCATGTACCAACAGCAGACATCCGGCCTCCACTGTCACAGACGAGGACTCTACTGCTGCACACTCATCACTACACTGATCCTACTGTAAGAGAGGGGAGAGAAGGGAGAGAGAGAGAGAGAGAGAGAGAGAGAGAGAGAGAGAGAGAGAGAGAGAGAGAGAGATACATTGATTGAGAGTGTGAGAGAGAGTGAGAGAGAGGGAAAGAGAGAGCGAGAACGAGTGTGTGCAAGAAAGTGAGAAGGAGAGTGGGTCCGAGGATGAGAGAGTGAGGGAGACGGGGTAAGAGAGAGTGAGAAAGTGAGAGACATTGAGTGGGAGTCGGAGAGAGAGTGAGAGAGAGCATGAAGGGTATATGTGAGAAAGAAAGAGAGTGGGAGATAAATCAAAGATAAATTATTTATATTGTATTTTACTATGTTAGGTGCTCATTAACCTATTTTCTTTTGTGTATGTGTGTGTATGTTTGTGTGTGCGTGTGTGTGTGTGTGTGTGTGTGTGTATGCGTGTGTGTGTGTGTGTGTGTGTGTGTGTGTGTATGTGCGTGTGTGTGTGTGTGTGTGTGTGCAGTGCTGGGAATATTTGCATGTTCAAGAGCAACGAGTCCCTCAAAGTCAGTGTGGATCACATTACAGTCGAGATAAATAACACACTGGACAACGTCCATACGTACCTCATCAGTCTTCCCAAGGTAAGGTACAGGTACTGGAGCGGGGTTTGGTCGTTTAAGATAGAAATATTTTATTCATAATAAAGTTTCCTGTTATTTGGGGCATCACCTTAATATTGGTTTTAGGACATTAAGTGATCCTATGTTCAATATCTAATATTAAGTCTAATCTTAAGGAATTAATTTGTGTAGAGCAGATCAAATAAAATGAGGTATCAGAATACGCGAGTTAAAATGAAACACAATGATTTATTGGAATAAATGTAAATATAATGAACAGTAACGGAAATATGTTATTGGTTTTAGTTAGAGTTTGATGGGCTAACACATGAAACAAAACATACAATGGGTCAGATGGAAAGAGCGGGAAGGGGGAGGAGAAAGAATCAAGGCCTTTGTCTAATAACGGGGATGTATAGTGGTGAACTAACGGGAGTTAGTTTTACATGTAGGTCTAATCAACACATACAATATCAATTACTTCATGCCAATGTTACAAGAAAGAAATATGGCTAGTTGCATTTATGTTCGCCAGTGTGTTGAAGTTGTGGGTCTGTTTCAATCTTGGCTGTAGTAAACAAATCTGTGTTATTCGATTGAAAGGTTCTTTCGTGAAAGTATTTCTTTTAATCTGCTGTGAGACTGAGTTTGGTTCTCCCAATTTGATGTTGCGTTTTTGGGTACTTCTGCAGAATCGTCCAGAAAGTTTTGCAATCACTATAATGTTGAATCTCAGGAGCTTGGCGAGATCCTTCTTGAAGGCCTATCCATCCACTTGCTGCATCAATGGACTCAGCGAGTGATTATTTGTTGTTGGTATATATAAATAGAATAAAGGGGAGGTGCCTTGTGGCACGTGTTCAGGTCCTTGGCCTGGGTGTTGTTCTAAACTGTCCCACAGATAGGGGTGAAGAGGCCGTTGGTTCCTTAAAATGTTCCTACCTTACATATACTTCATAATATATCTACACAACATTTAGAAATGGTTTGGTCGTAGATTACAATCATTTTGATATCAAGGTTGACTGACTTATCATAACAGGAAAGGAAGTTACATTAAAACATAAAATTACCTCAACACAGCATTAAAGGGAAAGCATAAATTGCCACACAAATTCCAATAATCCTTCTGGTGTCCACAAACAGTATTGTCTTTGAGAAATGTTCGTAAATCCTTTGACGTAAATGTCTGTTTTGGATAAATCCTAGTTTTCTGGAGTAGGGAGAGGTTGAGAAAGGTGGGCCATTTGGCTCTTCTCCCCCCCCCTTGGGGAGAAGGAGACGCCATGTCTGGTATCAGCCCTTTGAGGCTCATCCAGAAAGATAGTGGCATTGTATGAGGCGTCATATAATGCAATCAGTCATCATAATGTTGTCAGTGCTGTGTCAGTGCTGTGTCAGTGCTGTGTCAGTGCTGTGTCTTACTGACGAGATCAAATGTGTTGAAGGTTTGACTATGCTACAGTACATTCGCACACAATCACACACAAATACACAACTACACACACAGACACACACAAAGACACACACACACATTCGCACCCACAAATACACAACCACACATACACACACTCACACACGCCCACATACATACACACAACAACGCCTGCATACAAACACACAAAGTGTGACACTTTGTATTCATTTCAACCTTTGTAATAGTTGAGTAATGGATGATGGTTATGTGAAAACAGTACACATCCGAGAATAAGGCATCCCACCAGTAACATCTCCACACTCTGCATGCTCAAGCTGTTACATTAGACATCCCAGCCACCCCATTGCACATCCAGGTACTAAAGGAGACCAGAGAGTCCCAACACAGCCCAGCCCTCCACCCAGCTTCCTTAGAAAGACTTGTCATTAATGCACCCTGTGTCAACACACTCACTTACATGGAACACTGAATCAGGGAGGGAGGTTATTGATTAGAAAGGTGAGTCAATCATTCATCTCTGAGGTGGGTCGTGTTATTAAACACCTGCGTGCTCTTTGGCAAGTGTTCTTCTAGGTGTGTGTGTATAATCCTGCCTTTCTCCACAGGAAATTGACCATGTTCTGAATGAGAGCTACAAGACGGTTGATGAGGTGTCCAATAGCCTGAATGGTAAGCTGTCTGTCTGTCCGTCTGGCTATCTGTCTGCATACTCCTACTAATACTACTATAATGAACTCAACTACACCATGCTTCAGTATACTATACTATAATAAGCTATACTACACTGTACCATACTATAATAAACTGTACTGTACTGTACTGTACTGTACTGTACTGTACTGTAGTGTACTGTACTGTACTGTACTGTACTGTACTGTAGTGTACTGTACTGTACTGTACTGTACTGTACTGTAGTGATGCTCTCTCATCCGTCCATCAGCCATCGGTCCACTCCTGGGTAAAGAGATCCAGAAAGAGTTGGAGGGACCGCTGAATGCAGCGCTGCAGTCAGTCAGAGATGTGGCCCAAGGTATGCCACACTGTGTGTGTGTGTGTGTGTGTGTGTGTGTGTGTGTGTGTGTGTGTGTGTGTGTGTGTGTGTGTGTGTGTGTGTGTGTGTGTGTGTGTGTGTGTGTGTGTGTGTGAAGGGGGGGATAAATATAGTGTTCAGTTTCAATCAACTGTATTTTTCTGTAAGTCTGTCCTAAATAGTGTCTCTGTGTGTGTGTTTGTGTCCGTATGTGTTCGTGTGTGTGTTTATGTGTTTGTTTGTTTGTGTGTGTGTGTGTGTGTGTGTGTGTGTGTGTGTGCAGTGGCCAACAGCAGCAACGTCCTCCTGGGCCAGTTGAACTTGTCTCTGTCTGCGGTTGTGAGCAGAGTGGCGGTGGTCCAGGCTAACGTTAGCGCAGTGAAGGACCGCTTAAACAGAACCTTGTCGAACCCTGACTGTCGTGGTTGTGCTGTGGCCCAGCCAGACCTGCAGAGACTCAACCTGGACACCTCCCTGACTGTGAGTAACACTGACATGTGACACACTGGACCACACTATGCCCCACTATACTATACTGTTATACTATACTGTAATGAGCTGTGCTTTACTGTATGCTATCCCATCCCATTACATACCATACCACATTATATATACTATACTATAATATAATATACTATACTATACTATACTATACTATACTATACTATACTATACTATACTATACTATACTATACTATACTATACTATACTGCAATGAGCTGTGCGGTAATGTGCTGAATACCATACTATACCATACCATACCATACTATACTATACTCTAATGCTATACTATACTATAATGTACTATACTAGTTACTTGGTATCTATAATGCTGTCATAAACGTTGTCTTACAGACGACCAAGCCATCAAATTGTTTATAGAACTACTACTTCATGGATCATTGTGTTCATAAGTTTATATGAGCGTTTATATGACAGGAAATGGCTGTAATATTAAACATCAATCAAGCATTTGAGGTCATATTTAACACAGGTGTATGGGAAGGAAGAAATGAGGAAACTCCTCTCCTCTCCTTAGACAATTAATTAAAGTAAGACTTTACTTAATTGCGTAAAGTATTACAGTTTTTTTCAGTCGCTGACAAGCATTTGTCCAAACAGTAGTCATATTTTCCAAACTCTAACTACAATCAGCACAGCATTAGTCTTTTTTGGCCATACAATTCACATATTTCATGTCTTTTTCACACAATATGCAGTCAGTGAACACATTTCTACAATGCTTACATTTTCTTAAGAGACAAGCTATACCTCCCAACAAAATGGTAGATTTTGTGTGTAGTATTTACGAATGTTAACACACAACATCCCACAATAGCAAAAACAATTATCCAAACCTTAGATACAGTATAAAAACATCTGCTTCTGCAATGATATTAGTTCAAAAACAACATATCTCAGCTGAAAAAATAAAATAAAAAGAGAGCTGATTTATGTTGGGTAAAGTGGGCCAACCACAGCTGATTCCAGTCTGGCTTAGACTCAGTGGCAGGGGTTATTTCCTTCAATTACTATAAAAGAAGGACTTTGAGGAGTGATGTTTTTGGAAACAGAAAAATTCAAACACTGTAATGTCTGGACGAGGAAGAGGAAGAGCAAGGGGCCCAGGGAGAAGAGCAGGCCCAGTGAGAGATGGAGGGGAGAGGTGCAGAATCAGTGAGAGATGCAGATGGAGGTGCAGGTGCAGTGAGAGGAGCAGGGATGGGGAGAAGAGCAGGCCTAAGGAGAGGGCAAAGTAGAGGTGTAAGAATGTGTGGTGGTGGCATTCCAAGGGCTGCAAAAAGTCAGTGATGAAATTCGTGAGTTTCTGGTTTTTTTTACGTAATGTGTTTCATGGATATTTTGTTCACTGTAAGCATTACTGTAAAACGTTTTCTGTTCTATTACTGTATATTGTGTTTTCTACTGTATTTCCTTTAGTAAACAGTAAGGAAAAACACTGAAATGTGTTTGAATTTGGACATTATTGTACATGTGGACATACAGTTTCCCAACCAAGAAATTTAGTGTAAAAGGTGGATTGCATGTTTTGCATGCAAATACCTGAAACATAAGTCTCTGCAGTTTTTATAATATCAACAATAGCCAGTATTTTGAAACCTGGTGTACTTTGATTGACTGCATGTACCTTGTGAAGTGAAAACAAGTGTTATTATATGACAGAATAATTTCATTTTGAGTCATATTTCCAGTGTTTTGGTAAAGTCAGTGTGTGCAGAGAAATGGAGAGTTAGTATATATTAAACAAAATGTGTTTTTGAGAAGAAAATTATCAATTTGGCCAATCGTGTTTTGTAGGTGTCAGTCTGCGTTAAGAGTTTAGAAAAAGTATCTGAAGTATAGGTAAGCGCTTGTTAGCGGCTGTAAAAAACTGTAAGTAAAGTATGACTTTACTTAATTGAGGACAAATTAGGTCCCACTCTAACTAAAACCCCACCAATATCCACTGTGGTAGGATTTCGTTTCGTCACGTACACAGTATGACAAAGGACCCAGGAACACCCTCTTGTGTTTAACAATGGCTCAACTGTCCTGTCTCGGTCAAACGGGTCCAACAGCTAACCAACAAAGAAGAACCAGACATCTGATAGGCCTGCTTGATTACTGGATGGGAACCATTAACTACTAACGGTTTAGAAGACAGGACATCCTGAGGTGCATTGTTAACAGTGCATTCAGCTCTGTAACTGCTTTCAGCTCTGTTACTGTGCATTCAGCTCTGTAACTAGGATGGAAGACAATCAGGGCAGTGGTGAGGGGGGCGGAGGTTGAATTTACTGCCCCCTGTTGCTAGTTTAAAGACATTACATGCAGGATTGAAAGTGAGCTATAATGTTTTTTGTGTGTTTGTTTGTGTGTGCGTGTGTGCGTGTGTGTGTGTGTGCGTGTGTGCGTGTGTGTGTGTGTGTGTGTGTGTGTGTGTGTGCGTGCGTGTGTGTGTGTGTGTGTGTGTGTGCGTGTGTGTGCGTGTGTGTGTGTGTGTGTGCGTGTGTGCGTGTGTGTGTGTGTGTGTGTGTGTGAATGGCCCCAGACCCCTAATCTAGGTGAGCTGCAGTCTGCTGTGGATAAGGTCAATGAAGCTGATCTTAAATCTAAAGTGACGGAGGTGAGTGAGTTTGATAACAACACACACACATACTCATCACCACACACACGCGCACACACACACAAACACTGGACTGCTTAGTATCGAATCCCGTAATATCTCAATTTTCCTTTTCTCAAATAACCACATCATCATGTAATATAACCTCCTGTTCCTCCGCCCACTACCACCCTACATTCCAGAATGAGACCCAGAGATTAAACGATGTAGAGAGGAGAAGGTCAGCCCATGTGTGTAACCACTGATTAGCCAATAACAGCTGGAACCTGCATGCTCAATCGATTGGCTTTTCTCTTTGAGGAAAAATAGAAGGAAAGCCAGATGGACTGATAACCTTTAAGCTGAAGACTACAAGGTCCATATTGTCATATGTACCAGAGGGAGGGAGTGAGGCCATACATACAGAAAACTGTAGTCTGTTACAGGAACACGTAGTCATTAATTTTCTGGATGATATGTCTGTAGGGCTTGGCTGGGGTTAGCCGTCTGTTGGCCTAGCTGTCTGTCTGTAGGGTTAGCTGTCTGTTTGCGGGGTTAGGATTAACTGTCTGTAGGACAAGCTGTCTGTCTGTTGACCTAGCTATCTGTTTGGGGGTTAGCTGTCTGTGTGTAGTGTTAGCTGTCTGTAGGACTTGCTGTCTGTGTGTAGTGTTAGCTGTCTGTGTGTAGTGTTAGCTGTCTGTAGGTCTTGATGTCTGTGTGTAGTGTTAGCTGTCTGTGTGTAGTGTTAGCTGTCTGTGTGTAGTGTTAGCTGTCTGTGGGACTTGCTGTCTGTGTGTAGTGTTAGCTGTCTGTAGGACTGCTGTCTGTGTGTAGTGTTAGCTGTCTGTATGACTAGCTTTCTGTCTGAAGGGTTAGCTGTCTGTAGGGACTTGCTGTCTGTGTGTAGTTAGCTGTCTGTAGGACTTGATGTATGTGTGTAGTGTTAGCTGTCTGTAGGACTAGCTTTCTGTCTGAAGGGTTAGCTGTCTGTAGGACTAGCTTTCTGTGTGTAGTTAGCTGTCTGTAGGACTTGCGGTCTGTGTGTAGTGTTAGCTGTCTGTAGGACTAGCTTTCTGTGTTTAGTTAGCTGTCTGTAGGACTTGCTGTCTGTGTGTAGTGTTAGCTGTCTGTAGGACTTGCTGTCTGTGTGTAGTGTTAGCTGTCTGTATGACTAGCTTTCTGTCTGAAGGGTTAGCTGTCTGTAGGACTTGCTGTCTGTGTGTAGTTAGCTGTCTGTAGGACTTGATGTATGTGTGTAGTGTTAGCTGTCTGTAGGACTAGCTTTCTGTCTGAAGGGTTAGCTGTCTGTAGGACTAGCTTTCTGTGTGTAGTTAGCTGTCTGTAGGACTTGCGGTCTGTGTGTAGTGTTAGCTGTCTGTAGGACTAGCTTTCTGTGTTTAGTTAGCTGTCTGTAGGACTTGCTGTCTGTGTGTAGTGTTAGCTGTCTGTAGGACTTGCTGTCTGTGTGTAGTGTTAGCTGTCTGTATGACTAGCTTTCTGTGTGTAGTTAGCTGTCTGTAGGACTAGCGGTCTGTGTGTAGTGTTAGCTGTCTGTAGGACTAGCTTTCTGTCTGAAGGGTTAGCTGTCCGGGGATTTCGCTGTCTGTAGGCCGTCAGTACAGACCAGAGCTGACTGTCCTACTGTTACAGGGAGAAACCTTCTTCCAGGACATTCCCCAGAGAGTGACCAATGAAACCAAGGATGCTGTCAAAAGTGAGTATGCTGCAGAGACAGGATCTGGTAGTTCTGTACAACATGTGTAATACTTCATTGTCAATGCTTCCTTAGTGAACTGTGTATCTCTAGTCATTGTAAAATGTTGTTGTTGTTGTTGTTGTATGCAGTACTGTGTTACAAACTAATGTATGTGTGTGTGCCAGGTGTAAAAACTCAACTGGAGGATATTAAAAGCCAGATCTCCAAGGTGACCAGTGACATCCCTGTGTCCACCCTGAACGACCTGGCTGAAGAACTGAGACAGGCGATGAAGTACGTTGACCAGTACAGACCTGAGACTGAGACAGCTGAAAGCATCAGGTAAACATCAACAACAAAGAGGAACAGTCCTTATTATTTCAAGGATGAAATAATAAGGACTGTTTGACACTCACACTTCCTGATATTTTGCGAAGAAATGCTTAGTCACTCAGAATGTGTTTGTCTGTCTGTCTGTGTGTGCCCTCCAGGTGGAGTGTGTGTTTGGCCCTGTGTTGTTTGGTGTTGCTGGTGGTCGTGTGTAACCTGATTGGGCTGCTTCTGGGACCAGTGGGTCTGAGGCCCAAGGATGACCCGATGGAACGGTCCGGAACTTCAGACTGTGGAGGCACCTTCTTCATGATGTGAGTCCTGAATTATGCTCTTTAGTTTAATATAGAATAGAGTTGAGTAGAGTAAAATGGAATATAATATAATGTACTATAATAATATGTTTACTATAATATACTATGCTAGCATGGAGTATAATACAGGAGGATAGAATGAAAATGAATATCCTTTTCTATTTACTTTCCATTGCTTGGGTAGTTTTACAAAAAACTTTAAGAAACATAAAACTGTGTTCAGGCCTGTTGAAGTCTCATGACTGACCTTGTATCCTGTGACCCTTGACCTGGATGTGGTTGCAGAGGCGCAGGGTTGAGCTTCCTGTTCTCCTGGCTGTTCATGCTCCTGGTGCTGGTTCTTTTCCTGCTGGGCGGTAATGTCTACACCCTGGTCTGTCAGCCCTGGCACAACGGGAAGCTGCTGCAGGTAACACACACACACACACACACACACACACACACACACACACACACACACACACACACACACACACACACACACATACACAGACACATACACAGACACAGACACATACACATACACATACACAGACACATACACAGACACATACACATACACAGACACATACACAGACACATACACATACACAGACACATACACAGACACATACACATACACATACACATACACATACACACACACCACATACATACACACACACACACACACACATACACACACACACACATACACACACATACACACACACATACATACACACACACACACACAAACACATACACATACACACACACACACACACACACACACACACACACACACACCACACACATACACACATACACACACACACACGCATACACACACACACACACCACACACACACACACACACACACACACACACATACATACACACACACACATATACACACACACACACACACACACACACATACACACACACACACACACACACATACACAGATGTGTTCCTGGCAGACCAACGACTCAACATGGACAAGATCAGTACATACAGTACAGACGAGAAAGATTTCACAATTCCAGAGACATGTTTCCTGATAAGAGAGATGGCGACATGGAAACCTGAACCGCACCCTTATGAACCCTTTTTTGTTCGAACATATTGCTCAATTATACATGTACACACACGCACATCACACATGCACAGACACACACACACATGGACATGGATGCATTAGTAACCTTTGTGTTTCCCCCACAGCTGGTTGACACTCCAGGCCTGATCCCTGGGTTTAATCTGGCAGAGACACTGGGTCTCAAATCTAACCTCACTCTCACTGAGGTTTACAAGTGGGTACATTTTACATTACATTTACGTTTAGTCATTTAGCAGACGCTCTTATCCAGAGCGACTTACAGCAAGTACAGGGACATTCCCCCGAGGCAAATTAGGGTGAAGTGCCTTGCCCAAGGGTAGAAAGGCACACACACGCACGCACACACATGCGCACTCACACATACAGGTATGCATCTATATTGTCTGATAAAAAAGACATCTACATGTAGCCTGACATCCCCTCCTGTGTGTTTGTGTGTGTAGGGACTGTGAGCAGGACATGCCCCTGTGGTCGACCCTTCACTTGTACGAGCTCATAAACCTCAACGATTTGCTCAATGTGTCCAAGGTAAGACCAGTTGTTTCACCAACACAAGATACTTGATCTTTTTTCGTGATCCCGCCCGCGGAACAGAAACGCTGCCCCTCCCTCCCTCAGTTATAACACACTCAATTCTAACTAATATATTTTGAAGACGGCTACACAAATGACACATCATTGGAAAGCTACGATTCTTGTGCTTCCATTGAAATAAACCTTTTCAAGATCAAGTCGCAAGTACATTTAACGTCTTTGTCCTGTCACGAATATAAATTCACCACCAAACGAAAAAAGTTTTACTCACACTCAACGGTTCATATATGGTCCAGATATGCAAACAAGTCCATCAAACGTTGGTAATTTGGGCTGGTTACATTCCCAAAGGTCCAAAGTATCTAACCATGTCCAAAAGTTTGTCCAAATACATTCATAAATAGCTAAATCCTTTGTTTCATTATGCTAGTTAACGACGAAAGAAATACCTTATTCACATGAAAGTAATATTTTCTCCGCTTGCCAATATACTATTCTCGAAAAGAAGATATCAAAATGTCCGTTGAACCCTCCCCTTTCGATTGACACCAAGATTGACCCAATCAGAGCTTCCATGCCCTGTTGACAGCCCTCTACATCCAACTAGGTCTGTGCGTCCCGCCACCCCACACACACACACACACACTCGTTCTACACGAATATCTAACACGTGGCTTTGAATGGCTCAGAAATTAGCTTGTTAGCCTTGTAGCTAAGGAAATGCTGCAAATGCTAATACCCAACATGCCAACTTTCTGTGGAGCCTTCGAAATAAAAGTCTATTGCGCAATCTGGTTGACAGAATCAGTGTTCTTTGTGCGCCAATCCTGGGAATCAGATAAAGCACTCCAATGTGTTCATAATTCAGTTTTTGTGTTTCAGTAATACTAATGAGGGATTTAGCTATTATATATGATAGTTCTAAGTACCACCTTTCATTAGAGATAACAATTATGAAAAATAATACCTTTTTATTTGACCTTGGTTCAATGGGTCATTTTGGAGTCTCCAAAAGGCCCTTTTAGAAAACGCATTGAAGGAAGAACTCTTATGAAAACATGTGTAAAACATGAATATATTGTGGTATTATGTTTGACTTTTGATTTGAGTTGGGTAAGGCTTCAACCTGTAGTCCAATGCTGTGTTCCAGCTAATACCTACCACCTCTAGGCCTCTTTAGGCCTCTGTTTTCAAAACAATCACTTTCCTTGTGTTTGAGCTGCTATAACTCAACACCAGTAGGACTGACAGGGGTCCTGACAACAGGGGACATACTTTCAGAGTGTCAGCTTTTAAAAGAGACTATTTACATGCATGTACTCCAAATGGTTCAAGAACAGCTTTCAATTTACTTTGGGTATGCTGTTTAGGCGTTTTTAGGCACATTTAGCAGGAATGGAAAACGGATTATACTACAGAGGTTCCTAGAATGGAACCCCTCAAAGATAACATAACTGGCCAACTATCCTATTCTCTTCACTTCACCTCTCCTCACTTCACCTCTCCTTACCTCACCTCTCCTCATCCCACCTCACCTCTCCTCACCTCTCCTCACCTCACCTCACCTCACCTCTCCTCCTACAGTATACAGAGCAAATCCAGCAGAACTTTGAGGGTAATGACATCAACCTGCCCACCATCACTCTGCTGACCCCAGAGACTCAAACTCAGCTCAGCAGTTTCTCATCCATGGCCAAGGACATAGACTTCTCTGTTGTCACCCAGCAGGTAACAGAGGGTGTATGTGCATGTATTTACTGTACATGTGGGATTGTCCATGTGTGTGTGAGTGTGTATTTACAGCCTATATATGTTGGTATGTGTGTGTGTTTATATCATCACAACATGTTTACGACAAATGTTCAAGCATGTTTACATATCTTGCAGATCAACAACATGTCAAGGATCAACATCAACACAACAGCAGACAAGCTGGACTCTCTGGCCGCACCGCAGGTACTTGGCTGGTCTGCTTCCAACAAAGACGACTGTGTATTCAAGTTGATTCTTATTGGAATTAGTGACTATTCCGCTATATTCTCGTTAGCCTCAAAGACAATGTCCTGCAATATTGTTGACATACTGTATGTCTCCATTGTCATGTCTATGAGTTAGGAGGCTAATGCAGTGTGTTCTTCTGTCTTGTAGACTAACCCCACCATACAGGCAGAGCTGCTGACTGAGGCAGCAGATCTGAGGAGGATCCAGAATGATATAGATACAACCATCATCCCACAATTGGTGAGTCTACTTAGCCAAGCTTATGTTATCTTTGATTAGCCCATTTTAGCCTAGCCTAACCTTTCCAAGCCTATCCTAGCTAGTCTAATCCTATTCATACATAGTATATCCATTCTAATCCTAGTCTATCCTATCCTAATCCTTCCTAATAAATTGTATCCTATTTTAACCTAGTCTATGCCAGCCCAGGCTAGCGTAGTTTAGCCTAGCCTAAACAAACACATATTAGCATGGCCAGGCCTCTTTTAGCGAAGCCTACCATTCGATGGTTGTCTCTCCGGCCTGTGTGAACCCTAAACCTGATCACATCTTCTCTTCAAGGTGAATCTGAACTCTACCATCCAGGCCCTCCATGCAATAGCAACACAAGTTAATGTAGGTGACACACTGAATCCATGTCAGCAGCACTGTCAAAACATTTAGCTCTCCTACTCCTCCACTCATCAACTCTCACTCACTCTCTCTCTGTTTCTCTCCATCTTTCTCCCTTACTCTCTCGTACTCCATCTCCCTCCCTCTGTTTCTCACCTTCTCTCTGTCCCTGTCTGTCCTTCCATCTCCCCCTCTCTATTTCTCTTTTGCTGTCTCTCTTTCTCCGTCTCTCTCTCGGTTTCTTTGGTTCCACCCTCCAGGGCACAGTGGAGAATGTGCTGAGGAAAGTTGGGACTGCTCAGGACTTCCTCAACACGAACACCTCTCTCATCATTAAGAATGTGAGTTCTCAGTACCAGCTACATACATCTTCCTCAACACAAACACCTCTGTCATCATTAAGAATGTACCAGTACCAGCTACTTCCTCAACACAAACACCTCTCTCATCATTAAGAATGTGAGTTCTCAGTACCAGCTACATACATGGGGAAACAACTGCTGCATTTATATATCATATTTATATCATATACATTGTATATTAAGGTCAAATGGTTTGGTTCCTTTGTGGAGGGTGTGGCAGCTTAATCCCATCCAAGGGTAAGGGTTGGTAATGTAGGCCTACTAGCCCGGCTGGACCTAACTACGGTCAGACAGGGTATAACTGGGTTTGTATGCATGTTTGTGTGTGTGTGTCTTGTATGTATCTGTCTCTGGGGGTGCTGTTTGTGTCTTGTATGTATCTGTCTCTGGGGGTGCTGTGTGTGTCTTGTATGTATCTGTGTCTGGGGGTGCTGTTTGTGTCTTGTATGTATCTGTCTCTGGGGGTGCTGTTTGTGTCTTGTATGTATCTGTCTCTGGGGGTGCTGTTTGTGTCTTGTATGTATCTGTCTCTGGGGGTGCTGTTTGTGTCTTGTATGTATCTGTGTCTGGGGGTGCTGTGTGTGTCTTGTATGTATCTGTGTCTGGGGGTGCTGTTTGTGTCTTGTATGTATCTGTGTCTGGGGGTGCTGTTTGTGTCTTGTATGTATCTGTGTCTGGGGGTGCTGTGTGTGTCTTGTATGTATCTGTGTCTGGGGGTGCTGTGTGTGTTTTCCAGATACTACATTACCCAGAGTGCTAGAGGGAAATGTGACCGGTGATTGATTTACCGTGACTCATGACTTTTCAGTTTGAGTCGCTAGAGAATGTGAGGAATGTAGCCTCTCTCTCTTGCTATGCCTTTCCCTTACCACTGCCCACTTTATCCCCTTTCATCTCTCCTCCCTCTATCTTTTTCTCTCACACACTCTCTCTCCTTCCTTTTCCTCTCCCAGGAGAGTAGAAGGTTTGTGGACTGTCAGATGGGGTATTTCATAACCTATGCAGACTGGGCCAACATGACGGTGAGTCATTGCCAGCTTGTAGACTAACATTTTGGTGTTGGAGTTTGTGTATTTTTGTGTACTATATAGTCTATAGCACATTTTGTGTATCTGTGTTTGAATGTGTGTTTGGGTGTGTGTGTTTTCTGCAGATCACACAGCAGTTGGGTCGCTGTGGACCCGTTGCGCGAGCTGTGGACACAGCAGAGGTCATGGTCTGCTCTTACATGGTGGAGTCTCTGGTAAGACGTTTTCCCCCTCCTCCTCTTCCCCCATCTGCTTCCCCTCCTCCTCCTCCACATGTCCTCATCTTCATCAGCTTCAGAACCACATATTGACTCACCAGCTATCAGATGTGCTACACAGTGTGATTGAGGTGTGTCACTCAGTATCTTTATGTATTTTAAGTTGTTGTTATTGTGTGTGTGTGTGTGTGTGTGTGTGTGTGTGTGTGTGTGTAGAATGCGTTCTGGTTCAGCCTGGGATGGTGCATGCTTTTCTTGGTCCCCAGCATCATCTTCTCCATCAAACTGGCCAAGTACTACAGGAAGATGGACCAAGGTGACATTTTTGAGTGAGTGACACACAAACATACTCTCGTACAAACACACATGCACCTACACATGCACTCATACACGGACTCACACACACACATACACACACAAATGATTACACACACATGCACTCATATACACACACTTGTTCTTGATGGTTGCGTTTACCTCTGATGACCATGTGTGTCTGTCCTCCCAGGAACCACATAGCCATGAACCACATCCCCCGGGCCCAGGTCAAACAATACTGAAGGTGGCACAAGGACTGAGCATAGCTGGCGCTGCTCTCAGAGAATACTAGAAACCCCCCTCCCTGACATGGTACAGTCCGGCAAGGACAGTGGTAGATCCACTGACTGATGAATATGAACTAACAAACACGCAGACACACACACAAGCACTATTCACTTGGAATTATTGAAATTCCTATGAGATGTGGCACAGGGGTGGAGTTAGCAGGGATTGTATTGTCTAGTCACGGCACTAGTTTGTTTTACTGAACTGTACCTTCTGCTGGTCACCTGATCGACGTTCATCTGGTCAGTTTGAAGTTCCAAACCCAATGTACTGTTTTCCATTTCATGCTATGTATGTGTGGATTGACTGTCGTGTGTGTGTGTGTGTGTGTGTGTGTGTGTGTGTGTTTGTGTGTATGTGTGTCTCACTGGCATCCCCCTCCGTTATGATTTCCCAGTTGTATTTGAATACAAAACTGTTCGGAGTTTCTCTTTTTGAACGTTTTTTCTAAACAAATATTTTTGTAAGTAATGATATTTAATGATATTCAAAGACTGATTTAAAGATGATTACATTTTGTACTTGACAATGAATATACCATAGCATATGTTTGTATATGTGTTACAAAGCACTTTATTGGGTCTTTATGCAGATTGCATTGCAGTTCATGATGAAACATTTATGAAAGCTGTTGGTGGTCAAACTACCGTGATTAAAATGTGCTACTGAAGACTTGTGAAACCTGTGTGAAATATGAGATCTTTCTATGATCATGACACCTTTAAAGACAAAGTGACAAAAAACAACGACAAAAACATGATCTAAACAAATAAGCCTTTAGGCTGTCCCATCACTTCTGCAGTGTCATCGTGTGACGATCCTATTTCAGTCCTGTCTGCCTGGAGTTCACATTCGTGTGCCAAGGTCACAGCTTCATTAAAGGGCTAGTTTGCCGGATCAAGGCTCAGTGTGGTTCATTGAGATTGATTATTGTTTCCAGGACTGCAGTCTAAAAACGGACGAGGTCGATGGATGCTATTTCGACAACACCTGCATTACAGACCTCCGAAAGATGAGTGGAAGAATCCGTACACTCCAAAGCAAAGCTGTGTGTGTTGCTGTGTGTGTGTGTAAGAGAGAGAGAGATATAGAGAGACAGCGAGAGAGAGGGAGAGAGAGACAGTGAGAGGGAGAGAGAGCAAGAGAGAGAGAGATGGAAAGACAAAGACAAGCTGATTTGGGTATTGGATTGTGGATGATGTTTCATGCAGGCAAAGACACCTCTGCTCAGCACAGATGGATGTGAAGGAGCTGAAGTGCAACAGGGAGAGAGATGCAGAGGGATGAAAGGATGGGGGAGGGAGGTGAGAGGAAGAAGATGGCTATCAGCATGGAATCTGACACTGACGACAGCAGGACATTACAGATTTACTGTGACTTGCCCTTTCTCTCCCCCCTTTTTTCTTCCCTCTCTCTTCCCTCTGTCTCTCCCTTTTTCTTCCCCCTTTCTCTCTCTCATTTCGTCCTTCTCTCTATGCCTCCCTTCCTCTCCCCCTTATCTCCCTCCCTCCCTCTCTCTCTCTCTCTTTCCCTTTTTCTGCCTCCTTTCCTCTCTCCACCTTTCTCTTCCCCCCCCTTTTCTCTCTCTCTCCCTCCCTCTCTCTTTCTTGGATTATCCTTATTGCTTCCTTCATTTGTCACAGCTGTGTTCCTGTAACCCTCACACCTCTCTGAGAAACCCATATGTTCAACGTGAAGTAGACACTCACTCACAGCCCCCTGCTCTGCCCCACCCCAGGTCCTGTGACACTGACGTCCCAGAAGCCTTCAGGGTAACATGCTGCCTCTACTCTGTGGCTTGGGTAGGACCTGAACATTCTTCTCATAGTTCTCTGACACACACACACACACACACACACACACACACACACACACACACACACCCACACACACACACACACTGCACAACAGGCTCTGTACTGCCAGTGCATTCATACACACACTAATCCTTTCACTGGAACTCTCTTTCTCTCACACACAGTTGTGTGAGGAGCTATAAGTGGATTTGCCCATGGTTGGGTTAATGTATGATTCAGGCTAAGTCTGTGTAACAACCAGGGCAGTGGCTCATATGGGTCTGTCTGGGAAAGTCTGTGTTTCAACTGGATCCTGGAAGTCAGCAACGCTGTATTCCAGCTCGGTCGGAGACGATTCAAAATAACCTACCACCTACGTACCAAATAACCTACCACCTACGTACAATCTCTACAAGTATTTTTGTGTTCTACTGATGCAAGCACCGTATCCATGAAGTCGTCACACACCGCAAACACATGAGTAACTGAGTCGGGATCTGCTGACTGTGGCGGAGCTGAACTCACTAGCATCGCTGCTGTGTGTAGGAGAGGCTCAGTCACATGCAGAGCAAGGATGACATGATGCACTTCTCACTGGTTATCAACACTCTGAAACAGATGACCAACTCGTTGGTAAATAACCCACTGAGTCACTAGAGTTCCTAGAAGATTCATGTTTAAAAAGACTCTGGGACCATAGTGAGGTTTAACTTAGATTTTTATTAATACATAATATGCTGTATTTACATAATATGTTGTAAGTTATAAATATCCCAAAATGTGATACTCCCATGTTGCAGCAACACTGTCAAACCAGGAAAAGGATCTTCAGAAGAAGAGATCTGACTGAACATGGAGGGACATCGTTTAGCCTTCTCTTAAGAACACATTCACCACAGCGAGCAGTTTGTATTTAAGGACAAGTGAGCAGGCACTGAGATATTGGACATGGATGACACCGACATATCAAACGTTGTCATTCGGCTGTTTCAGAGCCAACATTGTGTCCCCACAAACACACACCCCAAGCCGTTTTTCAACACACAAAGACAGCCTGCCAACTAGTCATGTCACGCCCATCTGTGAATGACAAGCTGTTGTGTGACATTTTAGGCCTCTACGTGACAGTACCAGGCCTCTACGTGACAGTACCAGGCCTCATGACACAGACCTTCCTGAAATACCATCTCAATCTGAAATGTGAGGGAATAAATTAGATGAACAGTTTTCTATAGTACAAAACACGAGGCATTAATCAATAAAGGGAGGGAGAAATAAAACCATCGGCGAAACATTCACCAACAAAAGCAGAAGCCTTTCAACAGAGGCACCTCAAAATCACACAGAGACATGTCTATCAAAGCTCAAGGTCATCGTTCCGATCGGGAGAGGACGTGGTGACGCTTCCAGGTCGATCTGTGTTTGGTGTTTTCTCTCTGGGAGTAGGACATGGAGCACGGGGACATGGAGAGAAGAGGACCACAGAGAGGCTCACATCCCTAATGTCATTACGTTCAGCAGGACCATGCAGGGAGACTGCTACAGCGTGCCTGTCTGGATGTGTGTGTGTGTGTGTGTGTGTGTGTGGGTGTGTGTGTGTGTGTGTGTGTGCGGGTGGAGGAGTCCGTGTGCAAGAGAGAGACAAAGAGTTGAGGCATCGTGGACCGGTTAAGGCCAGTCTGCCTACCTCACCCCTTCCCCCTCCCTATAAGGATCTAACAGAATTAGCCCTCAATTCGATTTGGAGGAAGACTGTGAGTCACCTTCGCTCGGGAGTTTGGTAGGAATGTCCTGGGTGGGACTGAGGAGAAATGGATGAGAGGCTACATATAGGAAGAGCCAGAAGGGAAGAAGAGATTGAAATGAGGGATACAGAAAGTAAAGAGGGAGATATGAGAGTTTGAGATCTAGGGATGGGGAGAATAGTAGAGCCGGAGGCATATGAGAAGGAAATGTAAAAGGTATACACTTGAGTTTGGGCCTTGCAGACATTCCTCCACAACCAAAAAACTAATGATTAACTTGTTTCACACTTGGACACTTCTTTCACATTTAACAACAAATTACACACACACACACTTCTTCCCCAAGCACCACTGCTAAACATGAGTCTCTGCATGGTAATGTAACCAAGGTTGTGTCCATAGGAACCATGGCAGTTGGGAGGGGGGTTAATATTTGATCTTGACGATTGAATGGCTTTTATGAGGAACACAAAAACCAGAAGTGGCCTCAATAGGAGTAAATATTTAACCCCTTCAACAAACAAAGGGGTTCACATAGGCCTCTACTGCCTTCAAAACAAAGGGTTAAGGTTAGCCAGCTAACTTCCCAGAATACTTTGAGGATACCTAAAGGTTTGCAAGGTAGCAGACAGATCATTAGAGCTATTCTTTACCAAGTAGTCCAGGTAACCCAGCTAGCTGGCTATCTTTGAAATGCTGCTGACAGGACACATGAAAAGGCCTTGGACGTACTTCCTCTTACAGCAGAACCTCCCAAGAGGAACCACCTCCCAAGAGGAACCACCTCCCAAGAGGAACCACCTCCCAGGAGGAACCACCTCCCAAGAGGAACCACCTCCCAAGAGGAACCACCTCCCAAGAGGAACCACCTCCCAAGAGGAACCACCTCCCAGGAGGAACCACCTCCCAAGAGGAACCACCTCCCAAGAGGAACCACCTCCCAAGAGGAACCACCTCCCAAGAGGAACCACCTCCCAAGAGGAACCACCTCCCAAGAGGAACCACCTCCCAAGAGGAACCACCTCCCAAGAGGAACCACCTCCCAAGAGGAACCACCTCCCAGGAGGAACCACCTCCCAAGAGGAACCACCTCCCAAGAGGAACCACCTCCCAAGAGGAACCACCTCCCAAGAGGAACCACCTCCCAGGAGGAACCACCTCCCAGGAGGAACCACCTCCCAAGAGGAACCACCTCCCAAGAGGAACCACCTCCCAAGAGGAACCACCTCCCAAGAGGAACCACCTCCCAAGAGGAACCACCTCCCAAGAGGAACCACCTCCCAAGAGGAACCACCTCCCAAGAGGAACCACTCCAGGTTCAGAGCAGGCCAACACAACACATAATACACCACATGAGGACATAATACACCACATGAGGACATAATACACCACATGAGGAACCTGTATAGGATGAAGGTTATTATGTTGCTACCAATAGATAGATAGATTTAGCCCATGCACAATAATTGTTACATATATTATCCTCACTGTCTGTCAATCTTTTGGATTAACACACTCAACCTGGATTCTATGTCATTCCTGGCCATAGACTAATACTTAAATACCATCCCATGTTTACACAATAGAAGGTCCAATAAAAAATGACTGTGGACTGCTGTATGGTATGTACAATGATAAAACTATAGTAGTCACTCTACAGCCAGAGTCTTCTATTTTCACTGAGTTTTCTGGTAAGGTATGCTTATACAAGACTAATTAATAACCATGTTCAAAAGCTTGCATTAATGCAGATTATATTATTGTAGCTCTGTTATTAAAATGTTTACCATGTTACAAATCCCAACTCCTGTCTATAAAGAACAACAAATGTACATTATTTTCATATGGTGCTTTGGTTGTTAATAGCTTTAGCACTTCACATCAATCACAGTATCTTCCAGTGCTACTGTCTCTAGCAAGCAATGCCCAGGGTCACATGGAACTACCGTTTCTGCATTTTGGACACATCATCACTCTGATATTATGAGTGTGTTTCTGTGTGTAGATGATGTAGGTTTATCTGTGTTCTCATTATGTGTGGATGTTATGTCCGTGTGTGTGTGTTGTTTGCGTATGTGTGTGCGCTAGACAGGGTTAGGCGGTGACGTCATCCTCCCCCCCACCATGGTCCTGTGTGCGGGGGGGTCAGACGGCAGGTCCAGCAGGGCGGCAGACATGTTGCTGTACAGATCGTCGTGAGGTTCCTGAGGCTGGTCCAGCAGAGCAGGCATCGTGGTGGCCCTGGGGGGCCCCTTCTCCTGGCGGGGGGGGCGTCGGCGGGGGGAAGCTGGGGGACTGGAGGATGTCCGCGTACCTCTGACTGGGCTTGGTCTCTCTCTGGAGAACCCTGGAGAGCAGGGGCTTCAACAGCCCCACGGTCACCTGGCTGCTGTGGGCGGGGGCGGGGGGAGGAGGAGGAGAAAGGGGTGGAGGTAGAGGAGGAGGAAGAATGGATGTTCTTTAGGACCATGTTGAGGATGGAGGTGACCGTGAGGTCCTCGGGACACAGGGCCCAGAGCAGGTCCAGGTAGGGGTCCAGGTCTCGGTGCTGGGCCACCTCACACAGCAGGATACAAAAGATCTCCTTGTTGAGCAGTGGGCTCTGCCGGCAGAACCTCTGGGCCACCTGGGTGACGCGCTCCCACTGGCGCCGGCCCATCAGGATGCGCAGGGCCTGGAGGACGGCGTTGGGACGCCCGCTGACCAGGAGCAGGTCCACCTCAAGGTCCTGGTCCTTCTCGGAGCCGGACAGCACCGACAGGGCCCGTTTGTAGAGGGGCACACTCTCCCCGCTCTCTGCCCCTCTCCCAGCTCCGGAGTAGCTCCAGGAGGAGGAGGCCAGGCCCAGGCCCAGCCCGGCAGAGCCCTGCTGCTGCTGGGCCAGCTCCAGGAACCTGGGGAGCCAGCTGGGCTGGAAGAGGAAGACCGACCGGCACAGGAGCTCGAACACGGCCAGGGTGAGGTTGGCTGCGGGAGGCTTAGGGCTGGGGCTCAGTTTAAGGTTAGAGTGAGAGAGTTTGGGTTTAAGATCTGGCGTGTGTTTGGGCTGGCCGTTGGCACAGGGCAGGTTGGCAGGTGTGCTGGGGTTCTGGAGGGGGGTTAGCAAGGTCTTCCAGACCTCCGGGGGCACCCTACAGGACAGAGAGCCCTCTCCGTTGCAGCGTAGCTGCAGGGCAGACTGCGTGGCCTTCCAGGCCTGGCGTGGGAACAGGCTGAAGATGGAGTTGAGGTAGAGGAGAGCGTCTCTGTCCAGCTCCGGGGATGAGAGCAGTCTCCCCACCTCCTGCTGCACCAGGCTCTCCAACAGCACCTCCACCTCCTCCTCGCTGCCCCTCACCACGCTCCTCTTCACCTCCTCCAGGGAGACCAGAGCCTTGAGCTCTGCGTCCAGGGAGACACGCAGCTTGTCCTGCCCTCCTCCGCCTCCCCCTCCAGTCCCCCAGGGTGCCTCTGCTGCCTCCTGGCCCCCACCTCCAGCCCCTCCATGGAGGTAGTTCCTGAGGATGGAGGCCAGGGAGATGGGCGCCTGAAACATGCCTCCTTTCTTCAGCTTCTCTACGGTCAGCTGGGTGCTCCCCAGACTCCTTTGCTGATAGTACCTACAGGCCTCCTCAAACACGGCCTCCACCAGGAGGGCCGCGGGGCGGATGCCTTCCACCGCACCCAGGGACGAGGGCCTCTGCCTAGGGTCGGAGTCAGGACCCCTAGGGGGGTCCGACTCCCGGAGCATCACTACAAACAGCCCAGTCTCCGATAGGAAGTGCGGGGCTTTCTTGTCTCCCTGGTTGATGTAGAGTAGCCCCTCCCTCCTCAGTGCGATCTTCTCCAACTCCCTGCCACACTTTGTGTCAATCAAATACAGGGTGCTGCCTACCGTGAGAGCCAGGGTGTCCTGGTAGAGGTTTAGGCTGTTGTGGGTGTCACTGCTGGCCAGGCAGTTGTCTGCTAGTTTATAGACTTCCCTCATAACTCCATCTCTCTGGAGCAGGCAAACCCTGCCAGTGCTGAGCAACAGCAACAAGCCCCCACAACCAGTAGGAGAGAAGCCATAGATCTCGGGCGGGTTGAGAGACGATAAATAGCCTACACAGTCCATTATCAATCTCTTGAAGTCTGATTCTTTTGGTAAAGGACCGTCTTTTCTCAGAAGTGTTCCTTTGCACGTGGTGCTAACCCTAAACGTGTCATGTTGTGGGAACCAGGACAGGAAGAATTTCGAGATGCTGGGAGCAGTACATTTAGCCGTGCAGTTCGGAAGCAGGTAGACATTGTCAATGGTGCTGACCAACTGGTAACAGGGGTTGTTATGAAGAGACATTTTCACGCCCCCCCAAATTGACAGCACCTTCATCCACCTCGTAGGAACGTTTACAGACGCAGTACCTGAAGTTGCTCCTTGTAGCATTGAAGGTAGAAGAGCTTTCCGAAGGGGGCCTCTCTTCGCACCAGACGATGAAGTTAGAGCAGGCGGAGACTGACACCACTTTAGCCCGGGGGCTGTTGCACAAGTCCGATGTCTGCAGGAGATGCCAGCCCCCTTTGCACTCCATGAATTTCCAGAATTCTGCTTTTCCATTCTCGAAGACCACTGCTACAACGGCAACTCCCCCGTCTCTCTTTCTGCTGTAGTCCAAATACACAACATCCACAATCGGCGA
Source organism: Mallotus villosus (assembly GCA_903064625.1). Taxonomy (NCBI): domain Eukaryota; kingdom Metazoa; phylum Chordata; class Actinopteri; order Osmeriformes; family Salangidae; genus Mallotus; species Mallotus villosus. The sequence goes on from CAEFZP010002174.1 coordinate 211,372, forward strand.
AGTCCGTGTAAGGCCTAAATCCAAATGCTTTTGGCTCTGGATCAGCTGAGGTCTTTGATACTTGTCGTAAGTCATGAGACCGACTTTAGGTCTCCGAAGGATGATGTGAATGTGACGTCCGTCAGGGCTGACACGAACATCTGACAGACTGTTATTCCAACAACCATTTGATTTAGTTGGTTTTAGGACCTCGGTTAAATCCGTTCCTCTTGTAAAGTCCCCAAAGTCAGTCACCTGCTCCAACACAAGTCGCGTCATGTCTACAAAGCTTAGATGCAATAAGCAAACGGATGATCGCAAAATACCATCCGTTCGCTAGCTAAGGAAACATAGCTACCGTTAGCCTATCTAGCCTCGGGGCGAATCTCAACTCGGACTTCCGAAAGGAGCTGGACCGCTGGCATCTCCAGCGCCCCAAAAGCAGGTTTAGTAATCCATGCTGGCTGTCAAAATCACCGTCCGTGATGCAGGTTCCATGCCTGTCGATTAAAAAGTTTATCTAAAGCTAGCTGACAAAGTATAGGTACTTTCAGTTATATTTTCAGCTTTGGAAGTCAATTTGGTCATCCCCATAGCTACTTAGTAGAGAAGACTCCTGACATCACGAGTTTGGTCATTTCCGTATACCGAGAATTTGAAAGGGGAGGGGTTTGTAGAAAGGGCGTGGTTTGGTTTTCACGAAGACAAAAGTGCTGGTGTCGCTTTTTCCCGTGTTCAGCTTCAATTCATTTGATGCAAACTTGTGATCCCAATAACGTAAGTGGGGTAGAAAGAGCTTCTATTGTCTCATTTCATTACCTTGTTGTAACAGATTGTAGCTGTCTAGAACTGGCTCTGAGAGAGAGAGAGAGAGAGAGAGAGAGAGAGAGAGAGAGAGAGAGAGAGAGTATATGTATTGTATGTATATGAGTATACATGAGTATGTGTATATGTCAGAATTGTGACAAAAATATTTTACTCAATGGCAGTGAAATTGGGGGGGGCCCTACAAACTTCCCAAAAGTCCAACTGAATGTTACATTTAGAATGTTGTAAGACTGTACTTGGCCTACCCAGAAATGCCCCAAAAATACAGAAATTAAATTAGCTGAACATCTTAAACGTAAAAACTTAAGAGAATAAATATCTTAACGAAATCAGTGCCGATACCCTGGCAATAGAGAAAGTTCATCAGAAATACATGGTTGACTGAAGAACAAAGGAAGTGCAGACACTGTAGTTCAGATGACATTGAAAATGTTCTCCTACAATGCCAAAATTATTAAATTTATTCTAATTAAAAATTAAGAAAGAGATCATTTTATTTGATTAATAAAATAAAATAAATAATAAAGATATGTTATTGAATTATTGTAAAAGTTACTAGTTCAGTAACTGACTAAGACTAGAAACAATAATAAAAACTATCCAATAAAAAGTTGTTTGTTTTGAGGGGTTCTATGTTTAATTTTCTTGCCATAACACAAAAGGCACTGCACACATTCTCTATGGGAACACTAGTATGTAGCAATCATATCAAACCCCCACATGTAAATTAAGTCAATGTCATTCATGGTATCATGAACAACTTATTACATTTCCTTATTGGTATTCTGTGATATGTAAGTCTGTGCATTGTGTGTGTATGTCATAACAAAAAAAATCCAATAATACATTCAGAGTGACAGTGACATCTGGACAATGACATGTTTGAGACAAGGTGTGTGTGTGTCTGTGTGTGTAAAGAGGTGTGTTCCAACTGGTGGCAAACAAGTGTATGACTTCTACAACACAGATCATTCAAAACAAGTGTATGACTTCTACAACACAGATCATTCAAAACAAGTGTATGACTTCTACAACACAGATCATTCAAAACAAGTGTATGACTTCTACAACACAGATCATTCAAAACAAGTGTATGACTTCTACAACACAGATCATTCAAAATGATTGAAAAGGTGTTGCCAGAAGAGGGCAACATTGAGCTTTCTTTAGTCCCCACATCTTTCCAGCATCAAACTGGTGCACAGGAGGTGGAGGAAGACGAAGAGAAGGAGGCATAGGCAGACCTATTAAGTATACCAAGAATCAAAGCTGTTTAAAGATGGCACCCGATGGTTTCAATGGAAAGTGCTCAGTGGCGCATCGAGGGCCTTTTTCAAACCATCCCCCACACCCTCACCCTACCCACTTCCACTATGTCCTTGCCATTATTAATTGACAAACAAATAGACAATTCAGATAGAAATCTTCACTTATGTTAAACTGTCGTAACTAACGATTTCTCTTCAACTTTTTTGTGTGCATTTAACCCTCCTGTGGTGTTCGTTTCTTGTTCACTACTTTTGTGTTCCCGGTCAAAAGTGACCGCCCCATTATAGCTGACTATAATTCCATAATAATACATATATTATCAACTAATGTTGTGTTACATCTTTTTAGCAACTTAAGTTGTTGCGAACAATACAAGTTTTAAACTTCTGTTTGCCATTCATGGCTTGTAGGCCTCATGGACACAAGCGTATGCAACTCGTTTTTGAGTGAAAGAAGCATAATATATGGATTATTTTGAATATGTCTGCTTGGATGTTGGTCCGGTCTATCTCCTTCCAGTTGTCTTTGTAAAAACATCTACCCTCCAAGTTAGTCATGTTTATGACTATGGTTTCAATGGACTGTGTCAGGAACAGTTTGAAGCAGGATATGATGTCATCAACCCGGGAGATGGCATGAGGCCCTGGGGTCATTCTGATGACAGTCGACCTCTCCACTCAGATGAAGAACAAACCACAAACTCCCATTCTTGATCAGGAATGTCACAACAACCTCAGCAGGGCCCTCTTCCTCATCACTAGATGTTCGTCTGGATCATAGTCTGTGTGTGTGTGTATGTATGTGTGTGCATATGTGTAGTCAAAGTTTGACCGGGAACACCACAGGTGTACAAAAGTCAAATGAAACACCCACATTTTTATGAAATGCAGATTTTTTTAGGGGGGGGGGCTGTTTAGATACCCGTGGACAAAGTCATGGAACCTCTCAGAAAAAGATAATCTGGGAGAAAACGAGTAAATCGGTCACTTTTGACCGGAACACAACAGGAGGGTTGTTTGTGCAAACGTTTTATTCCGATTTTATTCAGGAGCAAGTGGTGTCATAGATGATGTCTGAGGTACTAATGCTTTATATTTATTGCTCAATAACTGGCCCCTGAGCGTGAAATGGGTTTTAGAATAACAGGTTTGGATTATTTACAGATACGTTATTGTGATGAATGACCTCACACTTAAACTGATTCAATGCAATTAGTGTGTCTGTGGGTGTCTGTGTGTGAGAGTGTATGTGTGTGCATGCATCTGTGTGTAAGTGAGCGACTGTGTGCATTCATCTGTATGTGTGTGTGTGTATGCATCTGAGTGTGTTGCCTGGCTGTGTAATTACAGACGATGGTGGGGATATTGACAAAGCCCTGAAGTTTACTCTGCACTTGTTGTTTTTGTGTGTGTGTGAGTGTGAGTGTGTGTGTGTGTGTGTGTGTGTGTGTGTGTGTGTGTGTGTGTGTGTGTGAGAGAGAGTTTATGTCACTGCGCTCATGTCTAAAGACTGGGTGTATGTACAATGAGTGTATAATGAGTTCGAATGGTAGTGTATAAAGAGTTCGAATGGTAGTGTATAAAGAGTTTGAATGGTAGTGTATAAAGAGTTTGAATGGTAGTGTATAAAGAGTTTGAATGGTAGTGTGTAAAGAGTTTGAATGGTAGTGTATAAAGAGTTAGAATGGTAGTGTATAAAGAGTTTGAATGGTAGTGTGTAAAGAGTTAGAATGGTAGTGTATAAAGACTTAGAATGGTAGTGTATAAAGACTTAGAATGGTAGTGTTCATTCCTGCAGGTCAGTGGTTCTCAAGCTGCTTGAGTCTTTGAAGGTGATCCAATCTAATTTAATACTGGTAGTCTACAGAAAAGAGAATATGGAGAGGAATAGAGAGCAGATGAGAGGGGAGGGGGGAAGAGGAGAAAAGAGAACAGGAGAAGGGATGAGAGGGGAAGTGAAAAGAGGAGGGGGGGGAGAGTGAAGAGGAGAAGAGCAGAGGAGAAGAGAAGAGAGGAGAAGAGAGAAGCACAGGGGAGAGGAGAGGAGACTATAGGATCAATTTAAATTGGTAAAGAAAAAATAGGTTAAACTGACATGTTGAGCAGAAGGTTATATCCATACCTTAACCCATCCCTAACCTACAGAGAATCAAATGAATCCGATTATTCTCAACCTGACCTCATAGTCTATTCGTAACATAGTGTACGTCTTTCTGTGTCCCTTGATTTCGTATACTATGTTACGAAAAACCGAACCACAAGGTGGCGCTTCACCCGAAATGTCACCTAAAATGTGTGTCGTTTATCGTAAATTAATATTCAAATACTGCATTCATATTCACAATAAAAATTATACAAATATAAAATATATATTACTGTACAATATTTACATATTGCTCTCTTATTCTGAGGTGCTTTGCGAGCACCCGTTTGTGGCATTTTAACGGGACGGATCTTCAGTATTTTCAGTATGGAATTACGCCTTGACCTTCATCAATCGCCTGTCAATCAAAATGTGACATCCTTGGTTACGGCGCTGACAAGTGACGTCCATTGTTTCAGAAGTTGGCGGTAAGTATCTACCTAAAGATGTTCTGATTTAGGATTTTTTTGTTGTAAATGCAGCATTTCAGGCAGGAAATGTGTGATAATTCTGTAATAGTTAATCAAGTAAACTCAAAGTAACCATGGGGATGTTGAAGAGAGTTGAAGATGAGTTGTAGCTTAATTTTGTGAAAGTGCATGGTAATAAATGCATTTTAGCCATAAGCAACGTTAGTAAGCTAGCTAGCATGGTCAGAGCATTCATGGAAGCATTCAGTTATTTAAATTTAAATGAAAATACTAATAATATTTATGTCTCCCCTGTCCTTCCCCTGTGTGCACCTTCCCCTTCTATAATTGTACCTTTTGCTCCTTCCCAATATCCTCCTCTTTGCCCCAACACACACACCTGTCTCCTCAGATTCATATCTCATCTTTCTTTAACATTGACCTCAATAGTGTATTTGTCTACTTGTCTGCCTCTCGTCTCATTGCCTGTTGTCCTTCTGTCTGTCTTCCTGTACTGTATATTTATTGTCTGTCTGCCTTGTCCTTTTGTCCTTCTCTGTGCCCGCCATTTCTGGCCCGCCCCAACGGTTCTTTTAAGAACCAAAGTTCTGCTGTCAAGTAAGTTTAACATTTAAACAATAGTCATGTTTAATTATGTATTGTCATAATCCAATAATAATAAAATGTAAAGACTATGTCCGCCTTGTCAAAATACCTTTAACATAGTATGGTTGCCAGAAAGATAAACTGATGGAAATGAAAATCAAAACCACATCTGCACAACAAAAGTAAAATAAACTTTCTTTTCAGATGGCAGGTTCTACAAAAAAGAGCTGCACCTCCTGCAAAAGCCACATCAGGGTGGCATGCAAAAAGTGTCCCTTGTGTGGAGCAGTCCAGCCCATGAAAAGTAAATTGGAGTCACAGAAGAAACGCTATGATACCCAGTGGGCAGCAACAACTCTTAAGGGAAATAACATCCCCAAAGTCCTTAACTCTGTCAATTTAATGGAAGGATAACAAAAATCTTCAGTCCCTGTCTCTTCACCAAGAACTAAGTGAACGGCATGAGTGACTAATACATTTTGTCCTTTCATTGTTTCAGGTACACAAATTAGATAAGCTTGGGTTTGTCCCCTTGCTTTTCCTGGGACGCAAGTCCAAAATGTCCTGTGGCTGGTCTGAGGTGGTGTGTCCTCAGGAATTTATGGATATGAATGGGACAGCCATCAAAACCATAAAGGACATTTTCGACAGTGCTTTGACAAGTAGGTGACAGACCCAGTGTTGATATATGTGTGCAGACATATTGTAGACAGATGTGTTGAGCATACTTCAGGTTGGCAATGTAATAATTGTAATTTCCCCCCATAACTTTATCAGGTTCAGGATAAGAGTCCCTAACGCCATAACATTATGACCATCTGTCTAATATTGTGTAGGACCCCCCTTTTTCTCCTCCTTGTCAGAACAGCCCTGACCCTTCGACTCCACTAGACCTCTGAATATGTGCTACATTTACATTTATTCATTTAGCAGACACTTTTATCCAAAGCGACTTCCAAGAGAGAGCTTTACAAAGTGCATAGGTCACTGATAATAACAACAATACCCAAAAACAATGCGGGTAGCCAAAACATGAAGCACATATTGTGAACAACCAAAAATAAGTGCCAAAGGGAAGAACCATAAGAGCATGCAGTTAAACAAGTTACAATTAAACAACATGAATCGCTTTAAGTGCAAGTGTACCTGTAGAAAAGCAAGCAACAGTAAAAAATATTTAACAGCGAGTACAACTATTAAAATCAGTTGCCACTAACCAACAAGAGCAACAAGTCTCTAAGCAAGAGTCTTTGTGATCCTTGAGGAAACTAACATTGGGTCCAGCAAACCACTCCTAAGTACCGTTGTACTCCCGGAACAAGTGTGTGTGGTATCTGGCACCAAGACATTAGCAGCAGATCCTTTAAGTTCTGTAAGTTGCGAGGTGGGGCGTCCATGGATCGGACTTGTTTGTCCAGAACATCCACAGATGCTCGATTGTATTGAGATCTGTGTAATTTGAAGACGTAAAACTTTTTGACAACATCAAACTTTCACTTTCATGCCTAATAGGCTATATCCCACCCATTGATAGGTGTCAAGATAATGAGATAATCTGTGTTTTTGACTTCACCTGTCAGTGGTCATAATGTTATGGCTGATCAGTGTACACGTACTAGGATTTTGTTCTTAGGAAGTAGACACTTAAAACAACAAAGTACATAACTCATAATTATAATATACTCTTTGCATGTATTTTTCTTCAGTTTTCTACAGAAACAATGATATTGCAGAAGCTGGGGACATCAGCCCCCCCACTCCTACAGAAGCTGGGGACATCTGCCCCCCCACTCCTACACAAGCTGGGGAAATCAGCCCCCCCACTCCTGCACAAGCTGGGGACATCAGCCCCCCCACTCCTGCAGAAGCTGAGGACATCAGCCCCCCCCACTCCTGCAGAAGCTGGGGACATCAGCCCCCCCACTCCTGCAGAAGCTGGGGACATCAGCCCCCCCACTCCTGCAGAAGCTGAGGACATCAGCCCCCCCACTCCTGCAGAAGCTGGGGACATCAGCCCCCCCACTCCTGCAGAAGCTGAGGACATCAGCCCCCCCACTCCTGCAGAAGCTGGGGACATCAGCCCCCCCACTCCTGCAGAAGCTGGGGACATCAGCCCCCCCACTCCTGCAGAAGCTGGGGACATCAGCCCCCCCCACTCCTGCAGAAGCTGGGGACATCAGCCCCCCCACTCCTGCAGAAGCTGAGGACATCAGCCCCCCCCACTCCTGCAGAAGCTGGGGACATCAGCCCCCCCCACTCCTGCAGAAGCTGGGGACATCAGCCCCCCCCACTCCTGCAGAAGCTGAGGACATCAGCCCCCCCCACTCCTGCAGAAGCTGGGGACATCAGCCCCCCCACTCCTGCAGAAGCTGGGGACATCAGCCCCCCCCACTCCTGCAGAAGCTGGGGACATCAGCCCCCCCACTCCTGCAGAAGCTGGGGACATCAGCCCCCCCCACTCCTGCAGAAGCTGGGGACATCAGCCCCCCCACTCCTGCAGAAGCTGAGGAAATCAGCCCCCCCCACTCCTGCAGAAGCTGGGGACATCAGCCCCCCCACTCCTGTATGTGTAAGAGATGCTGCTCTCCAGAAAAATACGGAAAAATATATATGAAACTGTACAAGATAGAATCAGAATCAGAAGGGGTTTTGATCACCATGAAAATTTGCACAGACAAGGAATTTACTTTGACAAGGAATTTACCCATAGATAAACATATTTCAAATATATTGGTCTCACTCACTTCAGTATAATATAATATCTACAGTTTGTACAGTGACCACGTTCATTGCATGAGACATGTATAAATGCTAGTCACTGCATAGTTTAGTTGTTTAAGATTTGTCAAATCTGTCTATTTATGACACAACAGCTAATTGCGAAGCTTGCTGCTGATTAGGTGGACTAATTCCACTAGACACACCATTGTAATACAGGAAGTACTGTTGTTGTAATGGATGTATTTGGCTTTATACTTTCTCTTTAGGGGCCCACTGGTCCGGCTCATTCTAAAGAAGCAATCCAGGGAAGGAAGAGAAGCCGGCCTATAAAAAGTGGTTCAACCATCCCCCCCCAAAAAGAAAGGTTGACCATGCTTTTCAATAAGCAGACATGTTCTTGGTTATACTGATGTCTGTCTCCCAGAGATACCAACAGGCATTATTTGAAGTAGATTTGTACTCATATTGGAACATAATAAGACACCACCTCCCACAGTGGACAGACTGACATTGTTTAGATTTCAGAGTGAGTGTTAGACAAGAGGCCATGTTTAGGGATAGGGAGTAATTAAAGACACGTTATTCTATATTCATCACCAAAATGTACATTATTTACCCTATTGTGTCATAATACTAAATCGAACACCACCAAAGATAAGTCTTTATTTTATTTTGTTAACCTTTTTTTTGCAGTTTGCCGTGTTCATGCAAAGAATAAGGTGTTTCTCTTCCAAGAAGTAGTAGGCAAGAGGAAAAATGAGGTAAAATGTTTTGGGGTTTCTTAAATACTTAAAACATAAATGGATGTTCATACATTTACCAGATCAAAACCTTTCTTCCATGTGATTTGTTTATGTTAAATGCTTAGGACAGGGACGAAGTCCTCGTGCGGTGGCAACCTTGTTATGGCTGGTAAGTAATTCCTGTAAAGTAAGTAAACTGTCTAAATAGCTGTGTGTGTTTATCTGTATACTGTATTTTATCTGTACAGTATGCCGGCATATCTGAGTAGGGGGCATTAACCCCCTGCAGTAATTCACAGTTATTCAAATGTTTTTATATGTTTTACAGCGGCGAACAATGGGATGACACCTGGGAGCCTTCAGCCAATTTTTCAAAAGTGATTAATAAAGATATTATATTTATTTAATGTGCGTGCGTGGTTTGGTTTTGTGATGACAGTATTTCAGTAATTAGACAATCATGTTCATTAAAAGTATGTAAACAATGAAGTACAGCTGTGAACATTAAACAGTGTATATAATTGATAGAACATGTATTTACATTAACGGAAGATGAAACATTTAGGAAGAAACAAAGGCAGTGATCAGCACATAAGGGCGGCCGGGGGCCCAGTCCAAGTTCTCACCAATGATGAACAGGAGAGTGATATGTTCTGAATGTTTTTAGTCCAGACTATCTTTTTGCCTGACATGCAATTGTTACATTGTGTTGCTGTCAATGCTGTCGTTTTAAAGGTTATGGCTCTGTCTGATATGATGAGGATCTCTGACCTCACAGTCCATTCGTAACATAGTGGACGTCTTTCTGTGTCCCCAACCCAGTCTCCCATACTGCTTATCTATGACACAGGTTTACACATCTATTTTGCGTGCCATATATACGCCAAATATATAGGCTGTATATACAGGCCCGGTTCTTGCCAGCTCTGGAAGGGCGGGCTGGCAGATATCTTGAATTATCCAGATTTATTTTGAAAAATTCTGATTGAACTCTGTTAACTCCAGACAACTATCTCAATAATGACCACACACGTTAATATCGATTAGTGACCTTCGTAAAATCCGAGTCTGGATGATGACGTAAAATGATGAGCGTTGATGAAGTTATGCGTGTGATATAGCACCTCACAGTCTATTCGTAACATAGTGTATGTCTTTCTGTGTCCCTCGATTTCGTATTAACTACTTACTAACCGAGAGTGAGGTCATGCCGGGAAATATCAAACGAGACTTGAACGTATCGACCGAGCGATAGCGAGGTTGATACGGCAAAGTCGAGGTTTGATATTTCCCGGCATGACCGAACGGTCAAGGTTAGTAAGTCGTTTATTATATGGCATTTTTAGCTCTTTTCATTTTGTAAATTGTAGGCTAATTGTAGCTAGCTAGGCTAGCTCTCAAGTCTTCTCACGGTGTGTTTTAGGTGTTGTCTAGCAACCAATTACTTTTGATAGAAAGCGGACAGTACGGTTCTGCTAAAATGGCTTTAATTCCAACACAAATAACGATTCTTTTAGAAAGTTAACAATGTCTTCGTCGCTGTTGATGTATTCAGTATCGTCTGGATAGTAAAACTCAGTTGACTTCGATATCGCTAATTTTGAAGATGACGTCAGAGGAGGGCAATAACAATACTTATTGGACCGCTGGTCAATACGGGTTTGGCATGACTACCCATTAGCCAATCAGAAGGCTCGTTCTGTCGTTGCCATATAATAAACTATGTTACGAAAAACCAAACCACAAGGTGGTGCTTCACCCGAAATGTCACCTAAAATGTGTGTAGCTGAAAGCTAATGATAGCTAACTGTCGTTCTTTCAAACAAACGAGATTACAATCGTAAAACGAAGTAATCGAATAGTTTCTAATAACATGTGTTTAATTATGCGAAATTACACATGATGACAAACCAAATCGGCTAAATATAGCTACCAACTAATCTTGCCATACACCATGGCTGTGTCTACTACCGCGCACTTGTGCACTTTGAGCACTTACTTTCAGTGCTTAGGGCGCTTACGCTGAAAAACCAAAATAATTCAGTGCACTGAAAGTAGCCGGATGATGCACTGCAAACGGTCCAAAAATGAAGTGTCCGACGATGGACACTACTCGCCCTAAACGGGCGCCATCTTGGCTACGTAGCGGAAGAGGAGGAGTCCAGTGACAGAAATACAAGCGGGTTTGTTTCGCGGGTTTAGTTTCTCGGGTGTCGCGAGCAGATTTGCGTGCGTCACTTCCCGCTAAGTGGGTAAGTAAAGTGTTCCAGTTTAGACAGCGCTATTCAGCAACTGAGTGCACTGCAAATGTAAGTGCACTACATTTCAGTGCACTACATTGCAGTGTACTTCGTTGAGTGCGCGGTAGTAGACACAGCCCATGATGTAAGTAGGCCTAGCCTACACAAAAGGTATTTTCGACTTCATGCAGCGCCGGCGGCGCGGACCAGCCAATGGCATTCACTGCTTCAAGTCAGCCAGGCCGGCTGTCGGCACCGCCGGCGCTGCATTAAACCGAATACACCTAAAGCCTCATGGGTAGGCTAATCCATATATATATCTATGGGCTTATCCCTCGATGCGTCATCTCATTGGGTGTGCCACGTCATCGACGTGGCCATCCTTTGTTATCTCACATATATATTTATTATTATTTTTGCCCCCCTACTCCTCGGTCAATATTTGGACTACATAGAAAACGTCGACGTCCAAAGTTTCGTCTTGGTCTCCATTGAGTTGCTTGTATCAGAATTTACGTTCCGTTGCACAGTTTAGGACCATACAACGTTTTTGTGGCATAAAGTTGATTTTGTCGGCAAAGGGTAGACTACTCAGTTATAATAGCCTACGTCACAGCGTCGGCACATGTTAGCAACGACGCATTAGATACGACGTGCATAGAAGACTGTTGCAGCACAGAAAGGATCGTATCGTGCCCCCCACTAGCATCCGTCAATATTTTGATTACTTAGAAAACGTAATGTCAAAAGTGGGTAGCCATTGAGTTGCTTGTCTTTTTATTTACCTGGCTAACTTGCTAGCCACAGTCACTGACGCTACTAACGTCACGAAACACGCGTGACTACCTCTAGCCTAACATTAGTTTAGCAGCTGGTTAACTTCTGGGAGATAGCTATAGGCTAACTATAGCTTTAACGATACTGCAAGGCAGCTGCAGAAACGCCACAAGCAAAGAGGCCAGGGTGATAACTATTTACTAATGTTACTTTCTGATATGAAACACAATTGTTAAGTGTAATGTACAATATAAGCTAATATTATTGAGGAACTACATCGACTTTCGGAAACGGTAGTCTACTATTTCACTGAAGCATTAGCATCATGACATTAGCCTATGTTGCCCGGGCAACACATACTACAGCGGTCTAGGCTGCATCTGTTTTCAATCGTTAAAATAAACATTACTCACAAATACATTTTCGTTGTACGATTTATTATGACATTAGATTACAAGTAAACGATTTGTTGGTGAAATAATCATTACCTGTGATTTCAAACCAGTACTGCAACGCTGTAGCCTACGCGAGACACTGTGTAGCTAACAAAAACATCCACAGCTGTTTACAGTAGGGAGTCAAACGGCGACAGAAAATGTTCGGCACTCCCTTAAATCAAAAGTATTTCAATAGGTGAAACTGTCTGACTACTAACCCGAACTTCATTGACACAGCCGTCAATCTGTTCATGAAAGCAATATTTAATTTCAGCCTAAACCGTACAACGGAACGTTCAACCAACGATCGCAACCAAGACTCGAACACTGTAGTATACAATTTACCGGGGCAGCTTCTCCATAAAGGGCTATATCGCATTTTGCGTTATTACTGACAATGATCGCTATTGAGCTTTTTATGCATGAGCGATTTTCCACTAAATAAATGTCAAGCTTACTTACGTTTTTGGGGACATGTCATAAGTTAGCAGACATGGAGCTACTGTTTGAATCGCGATTCCATCTGAAATATTTCCAGTGATAACAGTAGCTTCTTTCCAAGGGTGTTCTTAATGAATTATTATGCAATAGACTATGAGTAGGCTAACTGCTTGAAAATATGCAGGCACACCCTCACAATTTCCCCAGAAATTGTATGCTCTCTAGTTTAGAATACTACTCCATTGCCAACTAGGGCATTTAATGCTAATATTGATTACCTCTCCAACACCTCCATTATATTATAATCTATTCATACATACTTTGTATGTGATGAATCGTTAAAATGTTCTGTTTTCAAACCCTAAACATGTAAACTTTGAAACATGGAGTTGAACTACAAATATGGCGTCGTTCAACATCTCGATTTAGTGTTTAATGGAATACGTTTGTAGTTATTTTAGTAATTTGTGTTTTACACCAATATCATCTCCAATTTTATATCAGATTGATCTGAAATGTAAAATGTACATGTATTATAGATCAATAAGGATTATATATAATCAGCACTACAAAGGTAAACTTTGGCATGTCTTTTTTTCAATCCAGTCTCATCCCAACTCCTCAAATATTGACGCTTGGGCAGAGCACTTTGGCGTCACTGCACTGACGCCGAGGGACGCCTTTCTCGTCGTTATTTGACGCCTAGGGTTGCACATTGACTTCCATGTTAATATGTTCGGCTTTTCTCGTAGAACATTTTGAAATATGGCGTCGTATTTTGACGCATTAGGTCTCCCATAGATTTTGACGCATTAGGTCTTTCGGATTTTCGTCACCCAAATAAATCGGCTGATTTCGTAACAATCCGGCCGATGTGCTTTCAACATGTATTTTTTTTCTATATCCCAGACATAAACGTTATAAATGAGATAAACGTTATTTATGGACATAAAAGTTATTTATAAAATGGACTGACACAAAATAAGCCGATCTAAAAAACGTGGTAAGACTTATACAAGTGTTTAAAGTAAATGAATAGGTCTTTATATAATGTGCACTACACTTAAAATTATAACCATAGTGAATTTACATGGACTACAACTATGGCGCATATTAGCGTTAAAATATATTGGCGGGGTTCTTGGAAATGCAGTTCTATTTTCCTTTCTATTTAAAAACTCAGCAGGGTGAAAATTAAAACGTTGTCATAGGACTAAACCAAATACATAAGTGGAAAGGGATTGATTAGGAGAATCACACCATGCCATTCTGAAGGCCATATGTGGCTCCTGCTGTGAAATATTGAACTTTGAACTTAGATTTTTGGTCAAAAATTAGGGTTAGGGTTAGAGTTCCTTTTAAGGTACATAGTCATGGCTTGGTACAGTGAATACTTGGGGTAAGTTAAACACAGCCTTTCAATATCATAACCCTAGTATCAGCAGGGGCTCAACAGCGCCACCTAGAATCCCACATTTTGGGCTAAAAGTCCAAGTTCAGATGTCCATATTTCACACCAGGAACCGAGTAGAGCCTTCAGACTGGTATTGTCAAGACCTTTCCAATGATGTATTTGGTGTAGTCGTATGACAACATTTGAATTTTCACCCTGTTGGACTAGACCATGTGTCGGGCGTACATTTCACAGAGACTTGAAAAGGTAAAATGCATAACATTTGATTTTGTGACATTTTTACAGGGGCCCTGGCCCCTGTGGGACCCCGTGTAGAACCGGCCTTGCTTTGGACTAGTAAATAGTTTTTTTTCATATGGCTTTACCTCTAAGCCAGATAGAGGCTCAACAGCACCGAAGGTTACATATTAAGTTCAGTCAAGACAATCACGTATTAGATTTGAGCATTTATTGTTACATGACATGGACATGTAGATTTAACTTTGGTGGAGTGGATGATCTAAGGGAAGTACTCCCTGCCTCCTCGATGCAACACATACATACATGACATATGAGGCAGGAGCAATAGAATATAATCCCCTTGATGGATAGAACATACAGACAGCATGGGGGAGAAGGGGATGGTGGAGGGTGGCAGCATCAGTGATCATAAACGACCGGGGTGAGTGTGTGCGTATCCGTGCGTCTTTTAAAGACGCCTTATCGGACGCGCCCAATGAATATGCGCTGCTAATATGGGTGTAGTGGGCGGAGGAAGAAAGGTGGAGTAAGACGCCTTACGTCCTTTGATGATGCGTGCTGCCCGATTGCCCTGCCTGAACTAGCTGCGCTTATACATTTAAATGTTGACTTTTCAAGTACTAATACATTTTGTCTTTCATAAAAGACCAATAAATGTATATTTGTCATATTAAGTGATTTAAATGTAACTGAGGACAAAGATCTTCTCATAAAATTAGTTTTTAAATTGAAAGTAAAAATAGAACTACATTTCCCAGGACACCGCCAATATGTTTCAACGCTAATATGCGCCATATTTGTAGTCCATTTAAGTTCACTATGGTTATTATTTTAGTTAAGTGTAGCGCACATTATATAAAGACCTATTCAATTACTTTAAAAACTTGTGTAAGTCTTACCACGTGTTCAACACTCTAAAAATGAGAATATATAATGTATAATTCATATAGCCTACCTCATGCCATCACCTTTATAAAGGCATGGATTATTCTGAATGTGACGTCATCGCGCCACACTCCCAGTATAGATTATTCATATTCAGCCACAAAGAATCCTTCATTTAAAATTGTATGCAATGTGGTGTTAATAGGATAACAAATTTACATCCGCTTGTAATTGCCTAATTTTTAATCCAAGTCTTCTCTTCATAGGTAGTCTACTTTTACGTCCACCAAGCAAAGGATCAGACGGTTGCTTGTAGGCTTACATAAGTGAGTCCAACCATGCAAGTCAATGTTTATGAAAATAATACCAAAGTTTATTGGACAATAAAACACAAAACCCATGGGACAAGAGAAAGTGCAATATTATAACACTTTGAATACAAATAGTAGATAATAGACTAGGAAGTACAAGGAGGCCGGGAACGTAGCTACCAGGTTCTAAAAACAACGATCTGGTGGTGAGTGGAGGGCAAACCAGGGTATGTCACCGCAAGTTATTGGGAAACTGGATCGCAGGTGTGGATCTTGTGCAGGTAGGATGGACTGGATCACTGGAGCCTGTAGATGCACACAAACACAGGCAAACAGAAAGACAGAAACAGAAAGACAGGCAGAGCCTGTGGAGGGAATAATACAGGTAGACAGAAAAAAGGGTTGGTATGTAAACAAAATACCAGCCAAAATATGTATTGTGCAAAGTGTTCATTAACTACTACTGAGTCTTACTGCCTGAAATAAGGGGAATAGAAATATGCAAATATATTGTAATGCCTTTTTTGGGTAGCAGATATTATGGGATATCAGTGGTAGGCAACATGATCTGATGTAGAGCATGTTGTTGATAAACAGGTACATAGAGCTGAAGCAAGAAAAGCAAAAGCATTTATTTTCTGTCGATGCTTAGGTGTTGACATCGTCGTCATCATCTGAGCTGGTGTCAGAGCTTAAACAGTCCTGGCCCTCTTCCAGGAGTTCTTCCAGGTCCAGGTCAGGTTCTGTAAGATCCAGGTGAAGGTGTTGGAGATACATCTGTCTCACTACAGCCTGGTGAGACTTTAACTCTGTAAGTTTCCTCTGGTGCAAACTTTGGAGTCCCTTCCTCCCTTTTGGTGACAGGTTCCAACAGTCACCTAAATAAATAATCTTATTTAAACATTTGCACCCTCAACGGAAAACACCAGAGTAACCTAATTGAAACTGCTACTAAATCGCAACAATGTAAAATGAGTTAATGTGTACATGCACACTTTTTCGTTACCAGAGATTGACTGCTATAAGACCTCAGGACGTCTCTTCAGGTATTCCCAGTGCTGCTTCATCTCTTTGAAGAGGACCACTTCTTCCTCCTCCAGCCTCCGGATACCCATGACCTTCTCAAAGACCTTCTTTTTCATGAGAATGTCAGTATCTGAAGCAAAAAGTTGTTTAACAAAAATAAGCACAAAAGACAGTTATGTGGAACACAAAATAATAGGAATACATTAATACAATTATAACATTTTGTACAACTAGTTTTAGATATAGATATTTAGATAATATTTACTAGATATTAGATTTCATAAGTATTAAGTGTTATTTCCTAATTGCTTTTGCCTCTTAAGTATCAAAAGTGGCTATTACTACCCACAAACCTTTTTCGCCAATTTCTATTCATTTGATCTAAAAGCAGTTAGGAAATAACTTACTGCTCAGGTGGAGTCAGGTGACTGAGCGGTTAGGGAATCGGGCTAGTAATCTGAAGGTTGCCAGTTTGATTCCCTGCCGTGCAAAAGGACGTTGTGTCCTTGGGCAAGGCACTTCACCCTACTTGCCTCGGGGGAATGTCCCTGTACTTACTGTAATGCGCTCTGGATTAGAGCGTCTGCTAAATGACTAAATGTTATTAATGCACTCAGGAAAATAAACAAAAAAAATGTTACACAGTGTTTAACGGTCAGCAAAGTTCATTGCAAAAACATCCTGAAATATATTACAATTTCAAGGAAACTTTAATTCAAGTAGCCATAAGAAACATGAGCAAAAAGTGCTGGATATCACAAAAAGCACTACTTTGATTTGCTCACTTTTATGACAATTATAGGCTACATACCAGATGTTGGAACGTGCCAGGGGAATATGTATTCCGGCTGGAAAATTAACTCCACTGACTCCACTCTTTCGGATGGCTGGACAAGTGTATTATGTTCCAGGACCAGGGCAGCCAGCTTCCCTTTCTCCTCTCTTATTTTGGCTCTCATCCTGTGGCGACCCTTGTTTGTGTCTGAAAAACATTAACATATATATGTCCTAGATTGACATTATGGCCATGGCTGGTTTTTTGAACCGATCTCTAACAAACCATTTTGCCTGTACAGCCGATGTGTTCTCTGCCTGATGCTGGCAGACATTTCCTCCATCTTCTTCTGCAACTCCACAGGTGCATCACTGTCCTCCACTGGTGCTGGTTAAGAAAAGAGAACACCCAAGTACAAACATGAGTTGAGGACAGAAAATACTTTCATGCATTCTTGCTAAACCCAGATCGACAGTCATTCATATGACATTTGTAGTCTATCAGCAGTAGTAAAATTATATAATGTTCATTTTGTGTACGGACATACCACTCTCAGCCCACTCCTGAACATCGGTCACCCACTGCAGGACTGTGGAGTTGTCGACTGACAGCTCTGTCGTTAAGGCCTCCAGGCTGTCTTTTTGTTGTTGCAGACTTTGCTTGGTCTAAATAAGGAAAGAAAAACACAAATGCTTATGCACTTTATAACGTACGACTAAAACAAGGCTGAATGAGATGGTTGATCTACATTATATATATATGCTTTATTGCATTGAGAACATTCCAGGGTACCTTCAGGAATCGTCTGCTGAGGTAGGAGCTCATGTGCTGGACCTTGGCTTGGTTCCATCCCATGCACAAGAGTGTGATCATGTCAGTGCGTGCTGCAAAGGAACATTGGTCAGTGCAAGGGCATGCTCTAGAATGCATGTTGATGTGAAAAGTCAATATGCTTACCAGCTTTTGACATGTATTTCGTGGAAATGGCGATCCTGGAGAGGAAGGCGTTAGCCTGCTCCACTTCTTCTCCCAGGGTGCAGGCAGCATTCTCCTGGAACCCCCCCACCCCATTTGATCTATTGGGCCAGAAGACATTCCATATAATATCCAGTACATGTACTGATTATGTTAACTGGAACCATAACAAAGGTAAGGAAGTAAAAGTTTGGTTCAGTACCTCACACTTCATTCCATGGGCCTTTGCATGGAGGACAGAAAGAAAGGGCTTCATGCCTAGAAGATGTTGTAGTTCTGGGCATACTCTACAGACCTTCTGCAAGTAGGGCCAGTACTTGCACATTAGATCAGTGCAGAAGAAAGTTGCAGTGTTGCCCAATTCCTTCTGCAAGTAGAGGGCATATGCATATATTCCCCCCTAAACATATTAAGGCCTCTTAGGATTGTGCCATGCCTGCAGACAGCAAGCTCAATGCCCTCTTCATCAAGCTTGCTGCTAGATTTTCTTGAGATCTCCTTAGCAGCAGCAATTCAGCCCCACCACAGACACCCTTTCCGGAACCTTCGGATAAACACACAAATCCCTGAAAATGTTAAATGAAGGTTTACACAATATTTAAAATTCAAACTTGTAATCAATATAACTAAGTCACAAACAGAAATTACTTACATGCTTGGTGGCCTTGTGACATGGTCTACAAACTCAGACACCTTGCTGTCCTCGCAAAGGAAAACACCTTCCAAGTGGCCATGACTGTCCTGACTACACAAAGGAGTTAAATCTGTTAACAGATGGTACTCTACAACACAATGTTTATTACATTGTATTATTTCTATTAAAGTGGAAGTGGAAGATTACTGTCCGGATACTTTAGGAGGTACCAGTAAATAGTTTGCATTACATACCTCCCTGCCTTCTTGAAACGATAATGCTTGCGATTTGCCATCCACTGCTACCGCAAGCATTTCGGGAGTGCATGGAGGGCAGACAAACGGCTGCTCCTGGCACATCTTGTCAACCTCAAATCTGCAGATGGCCCATTCCATGAAACTTTGGTGGAAAGTGTCTCCAGATATTTTACCACTCTGTTTCAAGAAAAAATATATATCAGTGAATAGTCTGATACTATGTAGGTTATTTCTTATCTTATTTGTCCAAACATATACAATGTGTATAGTTTACCAGGCAGTGATGAATATATCCACTATTAGTGCCACACACGGTACTCACTCTTCCAAAGCGGCTGTTTTTTTTGTCTAGCATTGTGGGTAATGCCAGACGGGACAGTCCCAGGTGCTGACATTTTAACTCCAGGTATGACTGGGAAAACGTCAACATGAACAGCTGTTGAAGTTGACCGTCCCTGGCCAGTACCCACTTTGCACAACGTCTTCCAGCGCAGTGTCCCAATGAGAGGCACAACATTGACAATGTGCTTCAGGGAGGACAAGATCATAGCGACCTAAGTGGTAATAATGACACAGGACATAATTTAACGCAATATATTTGTGTTTGTTAATGTTCACTGCTCCCTGCAAGAGTATGCGTGTTCACATGTGAGATTAATAAAATTATTGTTCTTCTTAAATGAAATGTGTAAAACTCACCATTCATGGTCACTAAAACAATGGACCTCCCCACACTAACAGTCATGGGGAGCTGGCAGGTTTTGCAGGCTGACACCTCTAAGGTAGAAGTTGAGCTACAAAGATATTTACAAGACACAGCATGGGATAGTGTATGGTAATCTTGCGTCTAATGTCCTAATAGTCATTGCATAAGTGCCTCAAGCCATATCCAACATTTTACAGTATGATGTTAGATTCCATTAGACATTTAGAGGAGGTTTCATGACCAAACACCTACCTTGGTGGGTAAGGGAATATTGCCCGTCAGCATCCTGGCTGACAAATGAGTGGGAGGCACAGAGTGGAGGTAGCCTGAGATCAGGGATCTCCGGTTGTGCAGAACATGTCTGGTGTGTTTGCTCTTTGTCACAGGCCATGCAAAGATACTGGTGAGGTAGGCACTCACTACACCTCATCACAGCCACTCCTTGCCTACACCACTGGCAGGTGGTGGGCATACTGCCTCATCTGACAGCATGCTGTTGATGAGTTGCGGGCGGGACACTTTCCACCTCTCTGCAGACAGGCATTCGAAATCCCCAATCTGTGTGTTTCTCACACTCAGGGGCTGCTGGTTGACCATCAAGCAATATCCTTTGACCGCTTGAAGAAGGGAATCTGTAGATTTAAAGACATTGGTAGTACAGAACATTAACTGGAGAGGTATTTTGAGTTTGGCATTACCTGTTCAAACTAAAATAAAAACATTTGTTACTCACAAAGAACTGATTCCTGATGATCCCTGTCCTCAACAAGGTCCTGTGTGTCACAGACAGTGTCCTTGTGTTTCTTTGTTCCAGCCCTGGGTGCTGCTGAGAGAACAATTATTCAGAAGAAATGCATCCTATAATGCTGCATTACTCCAGAACCTTTAAATATTCAACTTACCAGTTGAAGATCGACATTTTTTAGTTTGTGGGACTAATGCTCCCCGCACGTCTCTCTTTCTCCAACTATCCTGAACCTATTTTTTGGGGTCCTCTTTTTGTTCTTAGCCTACAAAAGATATATGTTATTAACTGGAAAAATGACCAAGTTCAGGTACTAGTGTACTGTTCACACAGTTTTTAATTTCATCATCATTTACCGGTTCAGGATTAAGGTCCTTGGCATAAGCTTGACCTTGTTTCAGAAGCTCCATAAGATGAGCATCCTCAGCATCTTCCTTTGAAGCCATACTATGGAAGGTCAATTACAGGTGTATTACATATGTATTACATATTGGTAGCATAAGGACAGTCAAATTATGGTACCT
>CAEFZP010002175.1:0-131558 GCA_903064625.1 Mallotus villosus
CTGGTGACATTGTCAAGACAACAAGAAACAGCTCTGCGTCTGATGGCTACTTGTGTGTGTGTGTGTGGTGTGTGTGTGTGTGTGTGTGTGTGTGTGTGTGTGTGTACAAGGGTGTCTGTGGGTGTGCATATGAGTGTGTGTGTATTCTGTGACTGTGAGAGCATTTAAAGCTTCATGCTGTAGTTCTATTCTCCCCTGCCAACTGTTAGAATAACGACTTTGGTGATGGTATGCAGGCATTTATATATTCACATATTCATGAATGTAATTAATTACATGAATATGTGATGTGTGTGTGTATGTCACTATGTCAGCATTAATGTGTGAATAATTAATGTGTGTGTGTTCTTACACTACTCTACTATGAACCCAGGGATTCTGCAGGACTGGATGAAAAGCTGGTTTCCCACAAGATGGGAGTCAGGTGGCTGAGCGGTTATGGAATCGGACTAGTAATCAGAAGGTGGATGGTTTAATTCCCCGTCCATGCAAAATGATGTTGTGTCCTAGCCTGGTCCTAACCAGTCTCTCGTACATTTAATTTGTACAGAGAGTCTGGCCTCGCTCCATTGACAAACGTTGACTTCCTTGTAGGCGGGTACTCTGTTGAAGTTTAAAACTATTGGATCTGCCCAGAGCCACTCTGATCTGCCATAACCAATAGCTAGCGTTCGCCTTAGCCAACTCCTTCACCACTACTGTAACGGAGCTAGCTGCCGTAGCTGGAAAATCTAACATTTCCCGAACCCCGTGGGGAGAAGGGCCACAACATCATTGCCACCAAGAAAACTCAGCAACACTTGTTCTTGCTCCGGCTTTAGTTTCTGGATATTCGGCAGTGTTGCCACAACGGGCCGAATGGCTTCGCTGGCATCTTTCTCTCCGCCGCCATTACGGAACTACAACACAAACTAGCGCACGACATCAACGTTATCGTTCTCAGCCACTCCCTCTGTTCGCTGATTGGCCCTGTAGAAAATATATTTCCAAGATCTGAAATGCGTACCTCATGCCCAGACCTAGTACAGAAGCAAAATCAAAATTGAGCGGAAGTACGTAGGTGGGTAGAGCCAGGCTAGTTGTGTCCTACTTGCCTCGGGGGAATGTCCCTGTACTTACTGTCTCTGGATAAGAGCGTCTGCTAAAATGACTAAATGTAAAATCTAGTATAGAGCAACTAAACGTACATTGCGTATGTGTGGTGCGGTGTGTGTACGTGTGTAAATGAGCATGTAACTTTGTGTGCACGTGTGTTCAAGTGTGTGTGTGTGTGTGCATGCGTGTGTACATTGTACTGTAGCATGACAGACAGCAATGTAGTCAGCTGGGGTCGAACAGCAGTCTCTCTGTCTGACAGCAGTTCAACAGTGCTGCACACTGATACACACTCACATCCCCAGACATGTTGGGCAGACTTAAAGACAGACAGACAGACAGACAGACAGACAGACAGACAGACAGACAGACATATCAGGACTAATGGTGGCCAATGACCCAGCATGTAGCCAGACATATCTAGCGATCGATGGTTCGATCAACTCTATCAGACAGACTAATCAGTTTGTGTGTGTACGTGTGTGTATATGTTGGGTGCTGTCAAGGGGGGCTCGACAAAGAGGGGCTCTGCAGGCCATAATTAAAACTCACCTCTCATACACACCATTGAAGACCTTTTGCCCCTCACAAATACCACTGAAATACACTCACATTCAATACTGAACACCTCACGTATACTTGTGAAAACGCAACCTCACACCATGACAACTGAAAACCTCTCATAATCATGAGTGAGAACCTCTCTTATACCACAGTGAAAACCTCTCACACATACAACTGCAAAATAAATAACTATAGTATTTTTTCACACTTAATAGAAGGTATAATACAATATATGAAAGCTGCTGGTATTTTGGTCCTCAAATAGGTCAAGGTAAACTTTTTGTTGTTTACAGATTCTGAAAGTGCAGATTGCAAACTTTTAAACTATTTGTCATACATTGAAATAGTAAAGCTTAGTACAGTTTAAATCAATAAGCATAGAAAATTCCCCTTGAAAGACTTTTGTGTGGTAATGGGTGGGAACAAAAGCTGGTTAACTCCACCCCCATCCCTCACTATACTACCTGTCATTTTCTTCCTTTTCTGTCATTTTCATTGCCAACCCTCAGAAACAAACTTACCGGGCTGACAGGTTAGTATTGCTAATGTACATTAAAATAAATTCCATCGCTAACATAAGCATCATACAATGTGGAAATGCCTAATATATGTGTATTACGTTTTAAGCCAATAGAGATAGTCAACATAAATGTAACACAATCGTAATTAAGGACAGACAAAGGATATTAATTCTATGTAATTAATAAAAAATATTCAACCAAACTTGCCTCAACAAGCCTACATTGCTGACACATCATGCATATTCAGTGATCCAAAAAATGTAGTGACACTAACTTTCGTAATATGAAAAAAAGGAAAGCAGTAAGCATGTTTAGTTGTTTGTGCAAGAGGTTGTACTCTCAGGTTTCATTTTCAGTTGTGAGTGAGAGATTACATTTTCAGCTGTATATACTTGAGAGGTCTTCAGTAGTGAATGTGTGAGTGAGTGTACGTATTTCAGTTTGTGAGAGGCAAAAGTTATTCAATGGTGTGTATGATAGGTGTGTTTTAATTATGGCCTACACAGCACCTCAGTAATAAATGTACGTTTACATAAAACAATATTGTCAAGCTTTTGATGGATATCATCAAACTGTGTACAAATTATAAAACATCTGTTCTCTCTCTTTCACACACATGCTCTCTCAAAAACACTCTCTCTCTCTCACAAACGCACACTTTCTAACCCCATGTCCATCTGAGCATCTGACAACGCAAGTGCTTCCAAACAAAGCCCCTTTCTGCCGAGCACAGACATGAAACTCAAACACAGTCAGCGTCTCTCTCTCTCTGTCTTCCTTTCTCTCTCTCTCTCCTCTCTCTCTCTCTCTCTCAATCTCTCTCTTTCACACACACACAGAGCAGTGGAAAAGAGAGCTTACCTCTCACGTGAAAACGTGTCTCCCTCGGCAAACAGTGCATCCCCATGTCAGGGCTTCTCTCTGCTTGCCTCTGTCTGTCTCAATAGCCAGGACCAAATGGACCAATTGTCCTTGAAATCCAATGACAAGGCAAAAACTAAACAGCGAAGCTTAATTCAAAATCTAGAAAATGTATTGATGATGATCTCTCCTCTCTCTCTTTCCTATGTCTCTCCTCTCTCTTTCCCTGTCCTCCCTGTTCTGCTCTGTCACAGATCCTCCATCTGCCGCTGCCCCCCTCAGCCTTCACCCAGCCCACCTCATGAATTATTAATGACCCTCAGGGCAAACACCCTCCCCCTTTCTGCTCACACAATCTCTCCTACAGACTCATGCAACTGTGCATAACTGTCACACACACAGACACACACACAGAAACACATACAAACACACACAGCCACATATACAGAGACACACAGCCACACACAGAGATACACACACAGAAACACACACAGCGTCACACAAGGTAACGCTGCTGCTCAGTTGGAAAAGATACACGCATGTGCTCTCTCATGCACACACATGCATCCATGCAGGGGACAAACGTTCAAACACACACGTCGTTCATGCGTGAACACACTCACACGCGCAAGCACAGATATTTGACATGCAGACATCATGCATGTACTACTACCTTGAGCACACAATTTCTCACACATACACACAAACATACATACATATACACAAAAACACACACACATAGACACACATGTCTGTCCATGCATGTGGGGCTAAGGCCTAGCTCTCAGCTGGGGAGGATTGCATCTTTCTCATGACTGGGGATGAGGGGGGGTTACAGAGAGAGGGGGGTCAAGGGAGAGAGGGAAAGAGAGAGAGAGAGAGAGTAGGGGGTCGAGGGAAAGAGGGAAAGGGAGAAAGAGAGAGAGAGGGGACCCCTTGCATGGGTGTATCATGTCTATAGGATGTCAGAAGTGTGGGTGGCAGACAGTAGGCTAAAGGCATGGGAGAGTGAGTTAACATATATACAAGTGATAGAGAGTGTGTGTGTGTGTGTGTGTGTGTAGAATAGAATGACCTCAGGGGCATGTTCAATAGCCCTAACAGCCTATTCTGTAGATGTGGTAAAGGAGGGGTAAAGATACATCAAAATGGCTCTTGATGCAAAATAACCCTCAAATAAATGAATCAAAATTAAAGACATTTTCTGGCATCAGCATTTTGTATCAAGACAAAAAAACACATATTTTGTATTCATATTTTCAATACATTGGGCATTCTGAATTTGTACAGAATGTCAAACATTCAGATTTTGGGCCTCATACGTACATTCGCAAACGTAGCGTTATTAGCGCCATGGCCAACCCGCAGATTGCGCACGCTGTGATACTTCAGTTTACGTCGTATTTCCGAAACATGCAGGTCATCGGGTAATCAGCGCCTTTCTCCGCCCAATATACCGTACATTGCGAACATTTAAACGCGCAATTGAATGGGCCTCCTTCTCTTTTTCTATCATGGATCAGCCACCAAAGTTGAAACAGTGATGACTGTTTGAAAATATCCTGATGCCAATATTTGTAATGTAGCAAGGAGTTTAACAACTGCTGGAATGGAATGTAAAACGCTCGAGTCGGAGATTCAATGTAATTTTGTATTTCTTCCAGTAACTGTAATATTGCATAATCTGCAACGCGTAATGATTTTGTGTTCACTCAACTCATATGCGCATCCTGGTTTACGCCTGCTTTTAAAAAGCGGAGAATTTTCACCGCAAAATAGAGGTGCGCTTTCACAGCCGGTTTTTGTAGGCCTACATACCGCGGAATACATAATTAGGCGCACTTAACGCATCCCCTCCCATCTCTTTATGGGAAACTCCCACTTTCCCCTTGACCCTCCTGTGAATGCATATGCATGACACGGAAAAGCGCAATTTGCAATTTTCAGTTCCCGCGACAGGCAGTCTGCGCTTTTACCTCAGTGCGGCATGTTTGTACATAGGGCCTACCTCGCCATGCTTTTACGTGCAAATTGTAAAACAAATACGCCTGAAGTGGGCGCAAAAGCGTTAGTACATGAGGCCCTATTTGTTTAAGTGGTTCTCTTAAACTGAGCAACAACTAAATTAGGGAGAACATGGAATGAGATGGTCAGACATCTCTGGATCATTATTGATGTTATGATATGATATGTTATCATGAACAAACTGTGCAAGATCTCCCAATCTCCTTCTTTCCATAGCTGTCAACTGACAAGCTAACTTGCTAAACACTAGCCATGCACCAACCTGGACAGCTTACTAGCACTTCTAGCTTGTTAGCATTGCTAGCTTGAAATGTTATAAGGTTCACCCCCATGTACCATGTAGTCAGGCATAAATTATACATCTAGCTAACACTTGCTGGCTAACCGTGGCTAACCAGTCTATGTTGGTGGAGTTGTTTCATGCTGTTAACTATCCAGGCCAACTTTTAGCACAAATTAATAGATAGCTTGCTAGATAACTGGCCCACTCACTTTGTGTGTGCTTTTGTGTGTATGCATGTAAATGTGTATGTGTGTGTGTGTGTGTGTGTGTGTGTATGTATGCATGTATGTCTTATGTGTGTCTATGTATCTGTGTATGTATGTACATACGTGCATGTGTGTGTGTGTGTGTTTGTGTGTGTGTGGGTGTGTACGCAAATCCCAACTGTGGCGTCTTGGTCTGACCTCCTCACCTCGGCCGGCATCTCACCTCCGTCTGCCTTCACCCCTCCTCCCTCCCTGCTCCTCCTTCCTCCTATTTCCCTCCATCCCTTCCCCCTCCCTTTTCCTTTCCCCCCCACTGCATCCTATCCTGAGCCCCCCTCCCCCATCCAATCAATAACCATGCCACAAGGATGGACAATATGCAAATGACCCCTGCACGTATGATTAAATCATACACTGACCCTACATTTACATTTACATTTATTCATTTAGCAGACGCTTTTATCCAAAGCGACTTCCAAGAGAGAGCTTTACAAAAGTGCATAGGACACTGATCATAACAACGAGACCATAACAACGAGACCCTAAACAGACACGGTCCCCTCTGACAGCACCCCCACTCCCCCGCACACACTTACCCATCCCACGCCCGCACACACACTTTCCCCCCTCATTTCATAAGACAGATACAGCAGCATCCCAGCATCTTGACACAGATATGGAGAGAGCAGACAGCTTCTCACTGGCCGACGACCAGATGGAGTCACTCTGATTAAACACAGCTTGTCTTCTGAGGCCTGGAAACCCACTCACACACATACACATTAGACCATACGCACCCCTGCTACCACACGCACACATCTCAATGAATGCTTTCACACAGGTTGTGTCTAACATAAGATCCAATCCAAAAGGTGTTGTGTCTAACAGAGTGACTCTGTGTCTAAACATAGTCAGTCCAGCACCAATTCTGGCTTCTCTTCAAATCACAAGAATATGTGCTGAGAGGAAGAGGTGGAGGAAGGGTGGTGAGAAGGAGGAAGGGGAAGAGAGACAGAGAGGGGAGAGAGATAAAGGGGGAGGGAGAGAGAGGGAGTTACTGAGAGACAGAGAGAGAGAGATAGATAGATCTCGTCTCCCTTCACTGGCTGCCCCTCACGGCCCGTATCAGATTCAAGACCCTGGTACTAACCTTCCGAGCGGTGAATGGGACTGCACCCGACTACATCAAGTCTCTCCTCCAGCCCTACACCCCCTCCCGCCACCTTCGGTCCTCCTCTGACAACCGTCTGGTGGTCCCACCGCTCAAGACCGCCCGGTCCCAACACAAGCTCTTCCCCTGTCTGGCCCCCCCAGTGGTGGAATCAACTCCCCACCTCCATCAGAGACACTGACTGTCTCCCCACCTTCAAGAATAGGCTCAAGACACACTTGTTCCGGGAATACAACGGTACCTAGGAAAGATCTGATGGACATGATGTTAGTTTCTTCCAGGATCACAAGGACTCTTACTTAGAGACCTGCTGCTCTTGTCGGTTAGCTGTAACTGATTAAAATTATTGTAGTCGCTGTGAGGTAGTTTAATGTAGTTTGCTCTTCCACAGGTGCACTTTTAGATTCATGTTGTCCAATTGTAACTTGTTTAACTTCATGCTCTTATGATTTTTCCCTTTGACACTTATTTTTGTTTTTTTTTCACAATGTATGATTCATGTTTGACTACTTGCAATGTTGGGGATATCTCGTTGTTATGATCAGTGACCTATGCACTTTTGTAAAGCTCTCTCTTGGAAGTAGATAGATGGGGAGAGAGAGACAGATAGAGGGGGGCAGAGAGAGAGAGAGGAGGGAGCGAAAAAGACGAAGGAAATAGACTCTAGATGAGAGCAGAGAAAGAGCACAACAGGGATAACTATATGCCAGGGGCCAAATGTTAATTAACTGTGGCAATGACCCCCACTCACACACACACACACACACACTCACACTCACACACACACACACACACACACACACACACACACACACTCACACACACACGGCCCATTCCCCCATCCCATAAACCATGTCACATCTTCCGGTTATTGAACTGTGTGGGGCCATATCCCTCCTATTACAGACAACTGCCATTAATCACTCAGTGCGTTTACATGATGGTAGTAATTCGAATCTTTCTTAATTCGAATAATGCTACTCTCTGGCGGATCAGGATTATCCGAATGTACATGACGGAGAATAAACCGAATTATTGGCCGAAAGCATGTCATATCCCAGTCCGATACGTGGCGCTGTTTTCATTACAACTAGTGGTGATACCGCCATTTCCGCTTGACCTCTTCACCACTACCAACAACAACAACCATATATATACATATAAAGGCCTTTACATATATTTATGACAACATCAACATTTCGAGAAAGATGGCAAGGTGACGCTAGCTACGTCCCCTAGCTACATTTCGTGCATGATGACAATAGGAGTAGCTAGCCTACTGCGAATGCAAACGGCGATATTGGCTCATACTTGCCAACCCTCCCGATTTTCCCGGGAGTCTCCCGATTTTCACTATCCTCACCCGTTGCTCCCGCAATTCTCCCGATATTGACAAGATTTCATGTCTCCCTTTCTCCCCACTTTCGTTATCATCACAACAACCTGTTTTTCCGAAAAGGACTACAATATCCAATGTTGTATATTAGAAGCCAGTGTATTTGCGTGATAAGACTTATTGGAAGTTGCCAAGATAAATCTATTGATCTGTAGGCTAATTTTTTTTATTTTATTTTATTGGTTTAGTTCAGGGATATTGCACACTAATCAACATTCAACATGTGAGTGAGCCAGAGTTAGTCTAAGAGGCTAGTTTTCATCCGTTGTCCCCGGGCCAGATATTAAAGAGGCAACCTAAAATTACAGAAATAAATAATAATAATATGAAATCAAATGTAATGACATGAAATGTAAATTAACTGAAAGTATTCAACATAAAATTGACGTTTCAATTTACTTATTTTTTTGTTGGTTTTATTATTTTAAAGTCACCAGAATGCGGGAAACAATGTCTTTAAAGCTGAAAATTTCATGGGGGGGGGGACCCCCCAGACCCCCCGCTTTAGTTTGGGATTTCTCCCTATTTTCCAGGTCTCAAGGTTGGCAAGTATTGGCTAGATTGATAAAGTAGAGAAGACGCCGCCGAAAGAACATGGATAATTTAATTCAGACCACCAATATGTGGTTGCACTTTGCCACAGTACCACAAAGGTCTCGGCGAACAGTCTTGATGAAGAGCAAACACAAAGTCTTCTGGGTTGTACATCGCGTTGTTTGTTTGTTTCTACTGGGCCAGCTCCTGGCAGCGACAACCTTTTTCGACTTCCGTGTCACGACCTGGGAGGGTGGCTCAAGCATGCGCAAAGACGCTGAATCCAGTTCATAGTCCGATTAAGCGTTTACATGCATGCGTTATTCGAATTATCAATCGAATCGGACAGAGTTATCCCGGGGTGTCGATCGGATCGGATCGGATCGCAATGATTCGAATTAAGGTGTTTACAAGAAACGGATAATTCTATTTCTATCCGATTAAGCCAGTAATTCGAATGCATGTAACCGCAGTGATAGAGATGACAAGTCACTCTCTGACACACACACACACTCATACACAGACACGAATAAAGAGAAACACAGACAGAAACAGAGAAACACACAGAATCACACACACAGTTTAAAACAGTGCAGGACAAAGGTGACTCATTACTACATTCATTTAAAAAACTATAAATAAATCTAGTCCAGAGATAAATAGTATGTAGAGCAGAAGAGAAGCACTGCACTGTAGATGACTCAGAACCAGAGCAGAACATGGTTCTACTCCAAGACTCCAGGGGCCTCATGTATAAAGCTTGCGTACGCACAAAAAGCTTGCGTACGCTGGTTTCCACGCACACTTTGTGATGTATAAAGATTTACTTGACGTGAGAATGTGTGGGCCGTCACAGAAACTTTTGAGCAGACGTGAGAATGTGCGGACCGTCCGCAAAGTTTTGTCTGGTTCTGTAACATGGCAAATTCTAACTGAAAAATGCCGAAACTGTAATGAAGTTTCCACTACAGTTACTGTCATACTTCTATGACGTTGACTATTCAAAAAACTTACAAAACTTACATTATTGATCAAACAAAATTACAGTTTGATCAATAATGTGGATGATCACATCAAAATGCCCAAAAGGGAAATGATATAGGCTACTGTTTAATCCGCCACCACTTAATAACTTCTGTTAAATTTGAGGGTGTCAAACAAACGACTAAGTCACTCAGGAAATCCATGTCGGGCTAACCCTATAGCTGCCATGCTGATGTTACCATGCGCCACCACTCGTTTCTTACTTTCGCAAGTAGTGACAGTTTTCCACTCCGCCGATTTTCTTTTGTCGCTAATACCTGATGACAGGCCGCCAAACAGGACACATTTTCTCGCCTCCACCTCTGTTGTCAGAACCTTGATCTGCCAGTCTGTGAATGCTTTCGTTTTTGCGTGTTTAGCCAGTTTACCGTAATTCTTCAAATAAACGCTGCGTCGTTTATTAAATGACGTTCATTTTTGGTGCGGCGTTTATTCGAGGACGGCGTTTATTTGAAGAATACGGTAATTCAGAAAAATAAATTGCCTCAGGAGCGCATTTATAGTCCATCTGCATTTTCATTTAAGGGAGGAGGCAAGGCGGGGTCAGTGGCTCGTTCACGTGCGGTCGATCTCACGTTGATTGTGATTTATAAAGGAAAGGTGCGCAGGACCTGGCTTTTATAAATCGGAATATTTCTGTGCGTAGGTACTTTTCGAGTTTTGGCCGTACGCCATCTTCTGGTATGAAAGCTGCGCAATCCTTTATACATGAGGCCCCTGGACTTCTGAAACTCGCTTCTCGCCATTCTCCCTGCATGCGCAACCCGCCCTCTCCAGAGGATTCAGAACGCAGTGACCCGCCTGGTTTTCAACCTACCCAAACGCTCCCACGTTACCCCGCTCCTCATCTCTCTCCACTGGCTACCCATCCCAGCCCGTATCCGATTCAAGACCCTGGTACTGAACTTCCGAGCGGTGAACGGGACTGCACCTGCCTACATCCAGTCTCTCCTCCAGCCTTACATCCCCACCCATCACCTATGGTCTTCTTCTGACAACCGTCTGGTGGTCCCACCTCTCAAGAGCGCCCGCTCCCAACCCAAGCTCTTCTCCTGTCTGGCCCCCCCAATGGTGGAATCATCTCCCCACCTCCATCAGAGATACTGACAGTCTCCCCACCTTCAAGAAAAGGCTAAAGACGCACTTGTTCCAGGAGTACAACGGTACTTAAGAAAGATTTTTTGGATCCGATGTTAGTTTATTTCCTCCAGGAACACAATGACACTTACTGAAGGACTTGTTGCTCTTGTTGGTTAGTTGTAACTGAGTTAACTACTTGTACTCGCTGTAAATTATATTATTGTTGCTTGCTTTCCTACAGGTATACTCTTGCACTTTTGAGGTTCATGTTGTTTATTTTGTAACTTGTTAAATCACTTGCTCTTATGTTTCTTCCCATTGGCACTTAGTTGCTCATCACAGTGTATGCTCATGTTTTGGCTTCCTACAAAGTTTTTTGTGGCTATCTCGTTGTTTATGATCACTGACCAATGCACTTTTTGTAAAGCTCTCTCTTGGAAGTCGCTTTGGATAAAAGCGTCTGCTGAATGAATAAATGTAAATGTAAGGTTCCAGGATAAGGTTGCTTTTACAGGGTCAGGGTTAGGATTAGTACAGAGGTTGTTATTCTAGAGTCAAGGTTAAGGTTAAGGTTCGGGTTAGGACAGATTGGGATTATAGGGTCAGCGTTAGCGTTAAGGTTAGAGTTAGCAGAGGCTGTTGTTATAGGGTCAGGGTTAGGGTTAGAACAGAGGTTGTCTATCTGGAGGTGCTGACCTCACTGCTGTGCTGTGTGCAGTGGGCTTTCCTTGATAGCAGAAAACACTGTTTCTTCCACTTCTGACGTCTGTAGAATGGGCTCCTGTGTGTGTGTGTGTGTGTGTGTGCGTGCATGTGCGTGTCCCATGCTAAAACAGAAGTGTGGTTGTTTTCCACTGACCACTCTGCCATTGTCCAGGACTGGAGTACAGTATTGCACTCAGCACTGATGTAACCACACACTACTGAAACACACATACATGATCACATACACTACTGAAACACATACACAATCACAAACAAACAATCTCACACACACTGTAGTGAAACACACACACAATAACACACACTACTGAAACACACACGTACACACAATCTCACAAACACACACACACTGTACTGAAACACACACAATCACAGACACACTGTACTCAAACACACACAAATCACACATACTACTGAAACACACAATTACACACTTTACCAAAAGACATAAAACATCATACACACTACAAAAACACAAACACACAATCACACACATTGTATTGGTGTATACTGTATTATGCATAATGCACTGACAGATACACAGACACACATGCACACACACTTGCACGCGTACTCACACACCCCAAGAGAAGCAGTAAGGAATGAAAGGCCACTTCTCTCATCGGCATCAGGTACCTGACCAATTGAGCTGTTTAAAAATGTAGACTGAGCGAGAGTGAGCATTGCAATGAGATAAAGAGAGAGAGACAGAGAGAGACAGTAGAGAGAGAGATGTTGCGGGAGAGGGAGGGAAAGACAGCAGGGGAGAGGGAAAGAGAAAAAGAGATCTAGGGGAGAGGGAAGGGGAGAGAGAGTGAGGGAGTGGTTGTGTGTAGGTGAGTGTACCTAGTTGAGGGTTGTTTGTGGAAAGGACAGAAAGGGAGAGAGAAAGAGAGAAAGATGAAGAGGGAGAACAGAGGGAGTTGGAGGAAGGGTTCTTATCACGGAGCCCTGGAGCAGAACAAAGACAGGCAACACAGACTTTCTAAAAGCCTTTGTTTCCTTTCCACTAATCAACTGGCCAAAGACGGGCTTCATTAGCAAACTAGAGAGCATACAATTTCTGGGGAAATTGTGAGGGTGTGCCTGCATATTTTCAAGCAGTTAGCCTACTCATAGTCTATTGCATAATAATTCATTAAGAACACCCTTGGAAAGAAGCTACTGTTATCACTGGAAATATTTCAGATGGAATCGCGATTCAAACAGTAGCTCCATGTCTGCTAACTTATGACATGTCCCCAAAAACGTAAGTAAGATTGACATTTATTTAGTGGAAAATCGCTCATGCATAAAAAGCTCAATAGCGATCATTGTCAGTAATAACGCAAAATGCGATATAGCCCTTTATGGAGAAGCTGCCCCGGTAAATTGTATACTACAGTGTTCGAGTCTTGGTTGCGATCGTTGGTTGAACGTTCCGTTGTACGGTTTAGGCTGAAATTAAATATTGCTTTCATGAACAGATTGACGGCTGTGTCAATGAAGTTCGGGTTAGTAGTCAGACAGTTTCACCTATTGAAATACTTTTGATTTAAGGGAGTGCCGAACATTTTCTGTCGCCGTTTGACTCCCTACTGTAAACAGCTGTGGATGTTTTTGTTAGCTACACAGTGTCTCGCGTAGGCTACAGCGTTGCAGTACTGGTTTGAAATCACAGGTAATGATTATTTCACCAACAAATCGTTTACTTGTAATCTAATGTCATAATAAATCGTACAACGAAAATGTATTTGTGAGTAATGTTTATTTTAACGATTGAAAACAGATGCAGCCTAGACCGCTGTAGTATGTGTTGCCCGGGCAACATAGGCTAATGTCATGATGCTAATGCTTCAGTGAAATAGTAGACTACCGTTTCCGAAAGTCGATGTAGTTCCTCAATAATATTAGCTTATATTGTACATTACACTTAACAATTGTGTTTCATATCAGAAAGTAACATTAGTAAATAGTTATCACCCTGGCCTCTTTGCTTGTGGCGTTTCTGCAGCTGCCTTGCAGTATCGTTAAAG
Source organism: Mallotus villosus (assembly GCA_903064625.1). Lineage (NCBI taxonomy): Eukaryota > Metazoa > Chordata > Actinopteri > Osmeriformes > Salangidae > Mallotus > Mallotus villosus. The sequence continues at coordinate 13,519 of CAEFZP010002175.1, forward strand.
CTATAGTTAGCCTATAGCTATCTCCCAGAAGTTAACAAGCTGCTAAACTAATGTTAGGCTAGAGGTAGTCACGCGTGTTTCGTGACGTTAGTAGCGTCAGTGACTGTGGCTAGCAAGTTAGCCAGGTAAATAAAAAGACAAGCAACTCAATGGCTACCAACTTTTGACATGACGTTTTCTAAGTAATCAAAATATTGACGGATGCTAGTGGGGGGCACGATACGATCCTTTCTGTGCTGCAACAGTCTTCTATGCACGTCGTATCTAATGCGTCGTTGCTAACATGTGCCGACGCTGTGACGTAGGCTATTATAACTGAGTAGTCTACCCTTTGCCGACAAAATCAACTTTATGCCACAAAAACGTTGTATGGTCCTAAACTGTGCAACGGAACGTAAATTCTGATACAAGCAACTCAATGGAGACCAAGACGAAACTTTGGACGTCGACGTTTTCTATGTAGTCCAAATATTGACCGAGGAGTAGGGGGGCAAAAATAATAATAATAAATATATATGTGAGATAACAAAGGATGGCCACGTCGATGACGTGGCACACCCAATAACTGAGAGTTTAGGTGCGTATGTGTGTGTGTGCTTTGTTAACCCCAAACGACCAATACGCACATGGCACACAACAGGACACTGCCCTCCAGGGCAGCAGACGCCAGGCTCAAAGGGTGAAGCCCAGATTGGAGTGTCCTGAGTGGGCCTGCAAGGCCAGGCTACTGGGCTCTCTGCAAAAGGGGGAGCAGGCTGGAGAAGAGCTCCGTTCATCTGTCCTGTTGAATGTCATACTGTGCAAGGAGAGGCACCCGGGACACATGAATCCAACACACATGTGTACACCCACACAATCCTTTCACAGTCTGTAATGACCTACTTCATGCCTACATTCCAATTGTTACTACATTATCAGTGGCTGTTGCGAGAATAACCGAGACAAAGAGAGAAAGAGTGAGAGTGAGAGTGAGAGTGAGAGAGAGAGAGAGAGAGAGAGAGAGAGAGAGAGAGAAGAGCGAGAGAGAGAGAGAGAGAGAGAGAGAGAGATAGAGAGAGAGATCGACGCGAGCAGAGATAGATCGAGATAGAGAGCTCTCTCTCGATCGATCTCTCTCGCTCTCTCTCTCTCTCTCGCTCTCTATCTCGCTCTCTCTCTCGCTCGATCTCTCGCTCTCTCTCGCTCTCTCGCTAGTCCCAGCTGTCATATGTCGAGGCACAGACAGGAAGAGAGACAGAGAAAAAGAGAAACAGAGAGGGATCTCAGATAGGATGGATCTGGCTCGAAAAAGATCAGCACCAGTGATGCTGGTAATTGAAAAAATGTTTCCATGACAACCCTAATGCAGAACATCTGCACATCACTCCAACCCTGTACACACACACACACACACACACACACACACACAGACACACAGACACACAGACACACACACTGGTTCTTTTTACCATTTCATTCAAGTTTTATTTAATCAATATCAACAGAAGGACCAATCACACACACGTGCACACACACGTGCACACACGTGTACGGCAAGTGTGGCACAGTTATTCTCAACAAAGCTATATGAATTTGCTAAGAATATGCGAAAAATATGCTGTGTGTGTAGCTGTGTACATTTGCAATAACCGATTGTGGATTACAGTGAATAAATCAACAAAAGCTGGAAGTTGTCAAATGTTCCTGGTTTCCTTGGTGATGGTTCAACAAGCAGTAGCTTCTCCTGTCTGAGACATGAAGCCTAACTCACACAAAAAAGCTTCTTGCCTAGCCCTGTCTTCAGCCAGGCTGACACAAACACACGTGCACACACACAAACGTTCAAGTTATAGACAACAGCCCTGGTCCTGACATCCAGAGGCCCTCAGGACTGTCATCTGTTCATCTGTTCACTCCAGGAGACATAAAGAAACACAAGGGTGGGGGAGGGAGTGGTAGAGGGATGGGAATGGGGGAGAGAGAGAGGTTGAGAGAAAAAATAATCGAAAGAAAGGAAGTGAGACGGAATAAGTTGAAGGGAGGGTAAAGAATAATTGGAAACTGAGAAAAAACTAAATTGTTTATAAGAAATAATTTACATCTAAACTAGTGCTGTCAGTTAAACTTGTTATTAACGGAGTTTACGCAAACCCATTTTACAGTGTCAATTCTTTTATCGCGAGCAAACTTTTTTCACATGCTGTTGCAACAACTACTGACGTTAGAAAAACTACTACACCACACTGGATCTAGCTAGACCGGAAACAAAACAACAGGCACGCCGCACACACTTGTTTGGACTTGCGAGCCCGTTAAGGAGTAGTAGGCTAACGTTAAGAAATCAAAGGACATTTAGAATAGATAAAAATGTGCGATTAGTTGCGATTAATCACGAGTTAACTATGACATGAATGCGATTAATCGCAATTAAATATTTTATCGTTTGACAGCACTAATCTAAACAGAATAGACTAGAATTATATTTGGACAGTACTCAATGGCAGACTACCTGACCACTGTTTCTGATAAAAAAAAGAAAAAATACATTAAGCATGTACAGACTCAGTGAGCACAGAGTGACCATAGAAACAGGCAGTTACAGGCAGACCTGGCTACCCAGAAAGGAGAGGCTGTGTGCTCACTCTGCTCATAGGAGGGAGTTGGTAGAAAAGTATGTAGCAACCAGCCAGGACCTTACAGACAGCAAGTGGAACATGGCATAATGCGTGAAGCGAGACATATTCATTTTTGTATTTGTATCTGTTTTATTTACACTATGCAATGACTATTTGAATGTTCAGTGTGTGTATGTAAGTATATAGCATGTGCACGTAGATGTACATGTATGTTTGTATGTATGTATACTACACTGTATGTTTACTTTGGTATTTGAAATATCCTTATAAAAAAGTCATTTTATTTTATTATTATTAATTTAATTATTATAATCAATTATTATTAGATAATTATTGTATTTGTAATAATTCAGTGTTTATCAGTGTTTAAAATGGTGTTGTCCCTTCACTGTGGACTGCTTTGGTAACATTGTTTAACCTGAACTTTCATGACAATAGAGCATATTAAATTGAATTGAGCTGAGAGACAGAAAGAGAGACAGAGAAATAGCAAGCGTATGTTTACACTTTGTAACAGCAGGTCATCTTGCCACCAACGCGTGTCTGGGTGTTTCTGTGTGTGTGTGTGTAGGGACTTGAGAGAACACAATAGCACTTTCCCGATAGCCAGTCAGCAGCCAGTCCCCCACACACATTGTTGTCCCTCCTTCCACACACACACCCCGGGGCTTGGAGGCTCCCAGCAACAGGAGGTTTCTACAGTTAATGACTGTCTGGGGTCAGGGGGGCTAAGAGGAGACACGGGTCAGACACACACACACACACACGCTCAGACTGACATATGGATCATATGGATATTAGAAGAAACAAGAAATAATATTTCAAGACGTCTTGGCAGACAAGAAATGACATAAGCCACACACTCAACTGACCATGGATATAACCTTCATACACATACTGGAATTTCCACTGGATATAAAACAAAATACACCACATACTTTCCCTTTGTTACTTTCAGACACACACCTGAAGTCACAGACACACACACTCACACACAGCACTGGCGTCTGAAGTAACAATGGCTGTAAGAGCAGGCAGCTGGTCAGCAGTAGCAATAGGAGTCACACACACACTCATAGTACACACACACACACAACTCTACAAGCCCCTTGAATGTCTAATGACCTGTCAAGACATGACCAAGACAAGACAGGCCATCTGTGGCAAAAGGCCATCTGCAACATCTGCTCCCATCAATAACACACAAACACACAAACTCACACAAACACCGAAAACATGCATCAGAATCAGAAAGGGGTTTTAATCGCCATTAAAGTTTGCACAGGGCACACGCATGACCATACTCACAACAAGTACATTTACATGTACAAGACAACCACACACACACTGAAAGATGAAAGGTTTGTAATAGAAAAATTAGCAGCTACTTTACAGGCTCTGTCTTTCCTATGTTTTAGTCCTAAAATACAGACACACACACACACACAACACTCACACTTAAGGGATACGTGGAATCTGCCTGACAGTAGGCATATTTTGCTGACGAGACATTGTTTGTTGGTTAAGAGGCATTTGCATACATGCAGGCATGCAGGAACACACACGTACGTACACACACAGTCTTTTTTGGATTAACACCTGCAGCAATGCCCATTATTCCATGAAACAGAACACTTGTGCCAGTACATGGTTTTCAGATCCTACAGCCAAATAGATTAGACAGAACATACACACAGACACACAGACACAGGAGTGTGAAAGATTCTCTGATTAATCATCTCATTCGTTTCTTGTTCTACACTCATTCAGTAGTGGTTAATTAACTCTTCCTGGGAGGTAGAGGAGAGGGAGGAGAGGGAGGAAAAGAGGGATGAGAGGGGGAGAAGGTGAGAAAAGGGAGGAGAGAGAGAGGAAAAAGGGGGAAAGAGAGGAGGAGAGGGAGGCAGATAGGGAAGACGGCGAGGAGCAGTAGGAGAGGAGGAGAGGGAGGAAAGGAGAGGAGGAGGCTTAGTGGGGTGAGGTGGCTTCAGAGACCAGAGAGAGCTGTCTCTGGTTATATCTGATCCTAAGGGTCCTGACAGAGAGAGAGAGACAGAGAGAGAGAGAGAGAGAGGAGAGAGAGAGAGAGACAGAGAGAGAGAGAGAGAGAGAGAGAGAGAGAGAGAGAGAGTATGAGGAACTGTGGGGAATGTGAAATAGAGAACAAAGGATGGAGTGAGAGACAGAAGAACAAAAACAGAGTGAGAAAGAGATGAACAAAGAGATGGTTGTTGTTGCTCTGATGATCTCATGCAGAGTGTCTCTGTGAGCACTTTATGTGAGTGTGTGTTTGTGTACATGTGTATATGTGCGTGTGTGCGTGGTGCAGTAGCGGTTTTTGGCACGGGCGAACCGGTCAGCCCCTAGGACCGCCACTTATGAGAGTATATATTTATGCGCAAAGTGTATGGGCCATATATCGTGCCGCGTGCTAATATGCAAACCTTCGAACGCACCAAGGGGCAACCTCCGGGGGTGAAAAACGGGGAAGTGGCTTAACATTTATTCATTTCATTTAAAGCTTAAAGTACAATACTCATGAAATACTAAGTTAAAAAAAAGTATCCATAATTAATATGGTATCATTAGTTACATTCCCTTCTTCGTATCAGTGTCCTGGTGGTCCATCTGAAAATAATGGGATAATTATGTAGATATTAGGCCTCAAAGATCTGTATATTTGGGGGCGTGGATGGCTTGATTACAGTTTTTCCCGATTGCTTAAGCACGATTTTTATCATTTTCTTTTTTCTTTTTCAAAACACCTCACACAATTAGCACAACCACACCCAACCACACCCAACCACACCCAACCACACCCAACCACACCCAACCACACCCAACCACACCCAATGAGCAAAACACCTCAGATCCTTTACAAAATGAAACACTCTTGTAAAAACTATACACTAATTTAACAACAACAAAAAAATACAATTTGAAACATGCACGTCGCATATGACTTAATTCTGTTTGTACCAGTTACACACTGCTGTTGCAAACCTAAAACACTTTTAGCAATTCGACTTATCAGTGATTAGAGTAATGTAAGTGAAGTACACAGAGAAACTCCAAATATAAATAAATAAATACCACTAAATTCAACACAAGACCGATGCTGCAGACTGATGAAAATATAATTTATTCGTCTCCATATACCCAAATTCTTAAACATTGAGAATCACAACAAAAACAATGAAACATGTCTTAGTTTTCATAACTGTATACTGTGTAAGCTATCGGACAAACATAACATTGAATCCAGTATCAAAAAGAAATCTGAAAAAAACGAAAATACCGTACCGAAAATGCTATACATAATTTTTTCCGCCAAGCAGGATAAGACCAGATAATTTAATCTACATCACAGGCAATATCCTCATTGGCAAGGCAACGTGGGAAGAACTGTCTGGAATGTTTAATCCATCCTTGTACTGCCGCAGCGTCAATTTGGTCACAGGCCTGTGTACCTGAGCCTGGGGCCGGAGATCATACACCTTCCACCGCCATGCAGAGAAAAACTCTTCGATTGGGTTAAGAAACAGAGAGTATGGTGGAAGGTAAAGATTTGTGAACTGTGGATGGTGTTGAAACCAGTTCTGGACCAGAGTAGAGCGTTGGAATGACACATTGTCCCAGACGACAGTGAATTGCATCTGGTGCATTTGGTTAACTGCAGTGATGATGTTTTGCAATCGAGGCACAAAAAATGGAAACTTGCATGCTAGTCGGCAGTTTTTACATGTGGTCGACATGAGGGGGCACCCGTAACATTTGACCACTAGGCCTCCCAAACGTCTTATCAAATGCTAATTCCGCCTGCCTATACGCCTGCCTTCATTTATCAAACTGTAAGGTGTAGTGTTCATGTGGCGTTTGCTACAACTTGCCAAAGTAGGTGAATGCACTGTGTGCGTCAGGCATGGAATACGCCACATACACAGTGTGCGTGTCTGTGTGTGTCAGAGAAAGTGAAAAAGCGTGAGTGTGTGTATGTGAAAGTTGTAAAGCTTTAGGATAGTGCTGAGAAAGGGCTAGCATTCAGAGGATCACATTGACACATACCCTGCTCTACAAAGGACAGAGACTGGATAGTCAGATAAACAGTCCTGATGTTCTGTCCACCTGGATCTGGGTCAGGGTCAGGGTCTGGATGTGGACCTGGGCCTTTGAAGAGGTGATGCCAAGACTACTGTACACCTCCCTCTCTCTTGCCATGTCTATTAAACTCTGTTTCTTTCTCTCTCTGTCTGTCTGTATGTCTACCTATCTTTCTCTTCTCTTCTCCCACTCCCTCAGATAGAGGTGTTTATTGACCATGTAACTACAAAGGCCAGCAGACTGGCCCCAGGTGTGAGTGACTAGTCTGAGTGTGGAAAGACTCATCCCGGCAGCTATGTGGCGTGAGCTGGTGTGGGGGCCTGGGGCTGTCAGTCAGAGCCCCCACCCCACCCTGGCCTGGGCCTGGGGGGTTTACTGGTCTGGTACTGGCAGACTGGACTAGGGGTCAGAGCCAGAGGAGGAGCAGTCCGCTCAGACAGTTTACAGCCTCCTAGCTGACCACCAGTGTTCTGGTGTGTGTGTGTGTGTGTGTGTGTGTGTGTGTGTGTGTGGAGGTGGTGGGGTGACCTACATGCAACAGTACAACCCAGGATACCCTTAGGCTTGAACTATTCATAGACACACAAAGTCAACACAAGCACACACACACAGCCAAGGTTGGTGACAGGGTTATGGTCACTACATACAAACCATATGACCACTGCATGAACACGTGATTAAACTAACCCTGGTTTAGACAGGACTAGCTCTACACTACTGGGGTCAGATGTGTTAGAACTGGGCAAGAAGATCCCAAACATCAGTGCCTAACCACCTGAATGCTCTTGACACTGAATGGAAGCAAACCCCCCATCAATGTTCCAATGTCTATTGGAAAGCCTTCCCCAGAAAAGGGAAGGCAGTTATAAAAACAAAATGAGAACCAACTCCATATGAATGCCCAGGAATATGCAGTGAGAGGTTCATCAAAAAGATGTCCTTGTGAGCAGGACATTTGAATGTACATTGAATGTTAGCCCTTGTTGTGGGCAAATCCACACCTGTTGACTTCAGGCAAGGGTGGAACCAAGAGACAAAAGATGTTACAATTACAATGTTTGTCTTTATTATTTTCTGCATTTACATCTCTGAAACACAGCTCAGACTTTCTATTGTATAGGAGGATATGTGTTAGCTCAAAGAGTGGGCTTGTGTGGTTGGAATACAATGTGCAGGTATAGGTATTTCTGCAGACATGGTCAGGGCAACTTTTGGTGGTCAAGGTCAAGTTGTTTAAGCCGTTTCAAAAAATCGGACTCATTTTGACTAATGTGACTAGCCCACAATCAAGCAAATTCCTCCCTGCAATTCACACGGCCATAATACATGACAATAGACTCAATTCAATCAAGATCTTGAATGAACTGTTTTTTAAATATGTGCCAGCACTACTACTTGTTTGTGTGGTGTGTCTTATATTATGTCTCCAAATGCGGCCTGCTAATGGCATGACACTACTTATGTTGTAACCAAAGGTCTGCATCTATCACACTGTAAACCTGTCAACACAGACTCATTGGGGCATATGTGTGTGTATTATGAGTACATATTGGTGAGTGTAATATGTGTGTGTGTGTGTGTGTGTGTGTGTGTGTGTGTGTGTGTGTGTGTGTGTGTGTGTGTGTGTGTGTGTGTGCGTGCGTGCTTGCGTGTGTATGTGTTGAAGGTCAAAGGCGTAGTGATGTGATTGTTTGCTTTAATGTCCCTGACTCCACAATATGATCTGAACCCTGGCATTTGGACCTGACCCTCTACGCACCATTGACTCATAATCACTACAGAGACAATCATTCTCTACATAGAGCCTACAACACACTCACACACGTTAGAACACATATCATCCACATCCACTCATACTGTCAATGACATTCAAGGTTACATTTTATACTGTCATTGACCTTCAAGATTACAATCTTGTTGAAGACCATGTTGGACAAAGTCACTGTCAGTTTGGTCACCCATTACAGTTTTTTTCAAATGCTTAACATAAGGGGTCCCATTATCGTCCACCTAGCTCTCGACACTCGTTAGAAATGTTACCAAAATGTTGTTATAATACAAATTAAAAAAGTTATGTCACAGCATTGTACTTTAATATATAGATACAAACCTATATTATAACATTCCGGTTTTGAAATCCAATCAGGATATGCCTAGAAATGTCACTTTCCTGATTTTAGCAGTTAGCCAGGGGGTCCCATTATCGTCCACCCAACCACTTTCAATGGAGAAATGACAGTTTGATGCTGCGGAAGGCAGATACGGTTTGAGAGCATATTTACATCACTCAATACTCAAATCTCAAAGTAAGAAGCTGTAATTTGTCATTGTTTTAAAAGTACAGGTTTGGCATTGGAATCCTAAAAATTCAAATGATACCCAACCCTTTTTGTGGGTAGCCATCCTCCCCACAGTAGTCTTTAACAGGACTGGCCTGTTCTTCCTATTCTTTTTCTTTACTTCCATAAGCTTGCGCAAGCAAGCATCCATTATTAAATACTGACTGCTAATAATATGAATAATGCTAACAATTTAAATAAGCAAATTTGTTGAAACTTTAATTAACCTTACAATCGACAATAAAGCCAAATCAAAGTAGTCCTAAAGGCTGTAAAATATACAAAACAATTAGCAATAATAGAAAAGAATTATAAACAAGTCAACAAGTAAGTGTAAATCTAAGCTGTTGATTCTACAATGCTAATACTGTGATGTAAATAACATCGCTAACCATGCTAACAACGCCAGCTAGCGGCCCCAGGCTCCATCTGTCAGCCCATCAGGGCCGTCATTTATTAATGCTCTATGAAGATGTGGGATCCAGAGACAAGCCATCCCCTCAGGCCTCTTTACGGCCTGTCCCTGGTGACTCACCAACACATGACAACATGTCAGCACTGATACACCCCTGTGTGACACAGCACTGATACACCCCTGTGTGACGCAGGACTGATTCCAGCCCTGTATTAAACGGGTAAACCGTTCATCTGATATACGTTAGGTCAATAGTGTCTCTTTGCGTGTGGGAGGGGAGGTTGTCTGGCAATCATACATATGGTTGGGATTAAGATTCGGATCGTTAGAATGGGTTTGGTGAAATCTAGCGATTTGGAACAAGATTGGTCACATTTTAGGATATGTCGGGTTGTAATGAATCCTACAGACTTCATTCAAAAGTAAACAGAAATAGGGTAACCCTTGTATTTTGACAGTATCAACTTCAACAACCAAGATCCTGTTAGTTGTCCTTAATCAAGGCTGGACCATACTTACGCTACTGATACAAAAGTGGGGTTGCGCAAGTCCTTATATAAAAATCCAAAAAGGAAGGGAGAGGGAGGGAGGAAGAAGGATATTGTATTCATAGTGGTTGAGTGAGTAAATGCAATAATATACATTTCTACAAGACATTACAAATGTAATGTGTAGTTTTCGTGTGAATTGTACCACCCAGTTCCACGCACGTTCTCCACAGCAAAGTACGACTTGAGCTATACACTAAGGAAAATCCACCAACACATCAGGCCTATGGTGAGCAGCAGTCAGCTCCAGAAAACACTCCGAGCTAATGAACACAGGGGCAAGACGAATGTGTATGTGTGAGTTTGGGTGTGTGTATCTGTGTGTGTGTAAGGTATGTGATGCTTTGTCAGTGTTCATTGGTGTGGCTCTTTTTGTGGGTGTACACACACAGATCTATAAATGTGTTTGAGCGTAGCACAGTGGGGAGGTTTCCCCTCAACATGCGTCTGGCTTTGGAGATGTCTCTCTCTCCACATCTGTAGTTCCTACATGTTTAACCCTACAGTATATCCATATAGCACACACTTTTATCCAAATTGATGTAGAAATGGTACACACCTGTACACACAGCCTGTGTTTGAGTGGGAACTGGATCCTAGGCATTAGACTAGAGCAACATAGAAATAGTCCCTACTCAACTACTTTAGTCTGCTTTGCTCTATTCTGCTCAACTCTACGCTGCTTTGCTCTATTCTGCTCAACGCTGCTCTAGTCGCTCTGCTCGACTCTACTCTACTGTCCTCTGCTCGGCTCTACTCTACTGTCCTCTGCTCGGCTCTACATGTCAGAACACCCACAAGATTATAGGGGGGTGCTTGTCTGAGCCCCTCCTCTATACTGCCCTCTCTCTGAATAACCCCTCAGATTCATCCATACCCATTCTTACACCCTGTTTTTCTCTCGATCTGTCCGTCCATCTATCCGTTCATTCATCCATCCTGAAATCATGGAACTCCCTTAAGTCTTGTTCATTTCCCTCTCTTTCTCTCCTGCCATGCCCTACTGTGATCTCTCCATCATTCCTAGCCCCCCAACCCCTCCCTCTCCTCCTGTTCCTCGCTCGCTTTCTTGGCCCACTTTCCATGGGAACAATGGGGACAATCACCCCACCCCCAGGGAGCCAGAGGGCCAGTTTGAATATCAAAAGGCCCCCCCACCCCCGTCATCATCACCTCACAGTCCCCTCACCCCCAGCCACCACTGTCCATCTGCCGTGTGGAGGGACTGAGAGAGGGAGGAGAGCAGGGAGGGAGTGAAGAAAGGAGGGGACAGCAGGAAAAGGGTGGTAGAAGGTGACAGACTGCACATAGGGAAGTGAGTGTGTGTGAGTGTGTCTGTATGTCTGCAGTGACTGAGTGCAGTCTCCCTCACTCCTCTTTATTTCTTCCTCATTGTTACAAAGGGAGTCTGCTGCGTGTATCAAAAAACCTAACCCTCTCACACCCTAACCCTCTTACAACCCTAACTCTCTCATAACCCTAACCCTCTCACAACCCTAAACCTCTCACAACCCTAAACCTCTCACAAACCTTACCCCTCTCACAACCCTATCATAACCCTAACCCTATCTCAACTGTCTTACCCCTAGCCCTTAGTTTTGCGCGTTTCCATGAGAGTAAGTGGTGTCCCAATACTCTTTTTGATCAAGGGCTAGGGCTAAGACGAAGGGGTATACACCCCTCAAAACCAAGTGAGCTCAGGAGCTTACTTGAAACCTCGGGGTATGTGAATACTGCGCTACCTGCAACAATGGCGGACAGATCATCCAGGGAGTCCCCTAAATGTAATATCTTCGGCTTAAATAATTGATTGAAAAATTATGACAGTCTTCTTTTGTGCTTTACACAGTCCTGTACATATTATTTGCAACCATGTTCTTAATTTGAAAAGTTTTAAAAAATTGCTAGTTTGCTACGCTAACGTTACATTGCTGATTTGCACAACAGTCCCGCATTTCTCTGATGAGCCGTGAATGAACTCCATGCATGTCTACAGTTTTAATTAAACTCCATTAGCAGCGAATTACAAACTCATTTTGTTTGATATCAGTGCATAACACTACTTGCTTTGGAGATATCAATATACGTAACCAAGTGGTGTCTCATTTCATAGGACTATGTAGCCCTTACCCCTCAGTTTTCGAGACACTAGGGCTAGGGGTAAACTAAGGGCTAGGGGTAAGGGGTAGGGATATTGGGATTCGGCCTAACCCTCTCACACCCTACCCCTCTCACAACCTACCTTGCAGAGAAATCTCATCCGCTCCTACCCTGGGCACACTAGCGGGGAAAAGCGAGTATTTAATTACCGCCTCTCTCACGCCAGGAAAATGGTGGAGTGTACCTTCGGCATCCTAGCAGCCCAATGGAGGATATACCGGAGGGTGCTTGGTGTGTCACCACGGGTAGCCGAGTCAGTTGTAAAGGCCACCTGTGTACTTTCTGCAGTGGGGGGATAGCACAGACGCACCGACTGGTCAGATTCAGAATATTGCCAGGGTTGGCAGCAACAACGCCAGCAGAGAGGCCATCACTGTGAGGACCAAGTTCACAGAATATTTCTCATCTGGAGCTGGTCAAATCCCCTGGCAGAACCGCCCCCCTGCACATCCCACATTCCCTTCAGTAAACTGTTCAAAACTAATTCAGTTGAGGTGTGTTCTTGTGAGTTATCATTTAAAGAAGAAATTCAGATGGTGCAGTGTCAGATGCAATAATGACTGCAAGTAATAGTAAATTGTATAGATTAGAAGATAATTAAGTAATATCACACAAGCAGGTATGTTGTTCTGTATGTCATCATCACAGGCTGTGATTAGACCACAGGTCTAAATATAGACAGTAAATACAGTACATGCAAATCGATTCTAGTCTGTCAACAATGTGATTAATGACTGCAAGTAAAGTAAATATAACTAGAGAGCATGCAATTTCTGGGGAAATTGTGAGGGTGTGCCTGTTTGCGTCGGTTGCAGGTGGGTCCGTCCCTTTAAGTTTTTCCCTTCTAGTGATATTTTCAAGCATTTAGCCTACTCATAGGCTATTGCATAATTCATTAAGAACACCCTTGGAAAGAAGCTACTGTAACAACGTTATCACTGGCAATATTTCAGATGGAATCGCGATTCAAACAGTATGTCTGCTAACTGAAAATATGCCCCCAAGAAACCCAAATAAGTTTGACATTTATTTAGTAGAAAATCGCTCATGCATAAAAAGCTCAATAGCGATCATTGTCAGTAACGACGCAAAATGCGATATAGCCCTTTGTGGAGAAGCTGCCCCGGTAAATTGTATACTACAGTGTTCGTCTTGGTAGCTAGCGATTGCGTTGGTGGCTGGACGAGCTGGTGGCTGGACGATTTGTACAGTACCTCCCAGAAGCGGTCTGGAACGGAAGACTACAAGGTAGCAAATTAGCTGTAGCTAGCTAGGTTTAACACTTTTGGTAACAGATACAGTAGTAGAGATGTGCCGGTGTAGCAGCTATAGAGCTAACTCCTCTCTGAAATAGCAGACTACTGTTTCCGAAAGTAGATCTATACTAGCTTAGCTCTAATATCAGCGTACAGTTATAGAGCTATCACATTTTAGCTGCCTACATTTCAAAATTGTGTTTCATAGCACAATGTTAAATGAGTAAATAGTTAGCTATCACCATAGCCTCTTTGCTTGTGGTATTACAAATCGTTGACTTGCAATGTCATGTCTAATAAATACCAAAACAAACATTTATTTGTGAGGAATGGTTATTTTAACAATTGAAAACAGATGTATCACAGACTGCTGTGTCGTATGTGTCGCATGTCGGCCGGGCACAACAGAGGGTAATGTCATGATGCTAACTACAGACTACTGTTTCCGAAAAATGTACTTAATAATATCAGCATATATGATATTGTACATAACATTTCAGAATGTTGCTTTGTATGACAATGTTAAATGAGTGATTATCACCCTGGCTTCTTTGCTTCTGGCATTTCAAGTTAGCCTAGCTATCTCCCAGAAGTTAACGAGCTGCTAAACGAATGTTCTTCTACAGCCTGGCAGTCACGCGTGTTTTCGTGACGTTAGTGACGTTAGGAACGTCAATGACTGTGGCTAGCAAGTTAGCCACATTAGCTTCACTTTTCGCCACAAAAATGTACTTTAAGCTTATACCATGCATCGGAACGTAAATTCTGATACAAGCAACTCAATCGCTACCAAGACGGAACGTTTGACCGGGTCGTTCTCTATGTAGTCCAAATATTGACCGAGTTTTAGGGGTGGGAAAATAAACAATAATAATAATATATATGTGAGATAACAAAGGATGGCCACGTCATCGTGGCACACCCAATGATAGGTTTAATTTCATCAATAATAATTACAGCAACAAATAGAATATACTACATATACTACTCTCCGAATTCAATGTCAAATAAGGCTTGTTGAAAGCGAAGCCTTTCGACGGTCAAGGCGGTCAAGTGTGGGTGCCAGACTGAGGAGGTAGTGTTCGTTTTCTGTGTATTTGTTCTCGGCTTGGTGTAATCGAGAAAGTATTTGAGCTTGGTATGGGGTCATTTCTGGAGAGGTCTTCCTTTCCCCCTGCCACTAGACGTAGCTCTAGGTGAAAGGTCCAGGTGAGGATTTGGTATATAAGTCGGTAAGGGAGGCGGGTTATCTGCGGTTACTTCAGACATCAGGCTAACCTCTAAATCTAAAGTTTCCTCAGTTTGATCCTGTATGAAAATAAAAAATAAAACCCAACACAGCACTTATTAGAACATTTACATTTTCCAGGTTTATACATTTATTATCCCCAGCCTAATCATGTGTCCATACCGGGGCCAAATGCTGGTAAAATATGAGAGTGGCTGGTATATTTTCTGACAAAAATTCATGATTTACTGTACTATTGAGTGGCTGATGAATTTATGTCTCAGTGGCTGGTCTTTACATTTTTTAAGTTAATTTCAAAGTTAATTTCTCACCCTGGTCCATACACACACTGATTTCTGCAAGACACAATCCTAATAGCCTACTTAATTACCTGTCCTGTCTCTGAACAAATGTTATTTAGAATAACGGTCGCTGGCTTTGACTGATCAAAGTTGAAAGTGGTCTCCCTGTCGTAGTTATAGGGCTCTAGGAATGCTAGCATGTCGAGGTATTTCCACTTCCTCTTGACTTCCCCCTCGCCACCACTCCTGGCACTTCTCTCTCCTCCTTCTTGTATTTGTCTCTCAAATACTTCCACTTCTTACTGCATGATAGTCCTATGATAAAAATGAACCCGGCAAAGGCCTATATAAAAGCATCCAAAAACAGCATGTCATGGGATCTTTAAGATTTGTATATTTGTATTTTATTATTATTATTTTACCTGCCTGCCATAGTTAATTCCTTCAGTTTGTATACTGACTTGGTGAATAAAGCAGATTCTAAAGCTGTCAGCTCTGTCATACGTCACAGTGGAGTGTTCCCTGAGGTCTGTGTGTCTCAAGGCCTGTTTAACTGAAGAGAACCAGAACACAGTCATTACCAACCATTAGAGAAGATGTTCTGTCATTAATCATAGCCTAGTTTATATGGTCAGAACTACCACCTGGAGACACACACACACGGGTACGTTTGGGTGTGTGTGGCAGTACATGCAGTAACAAACAATTATATATATATCATATCACATATATATATATATACACACACACACACACATGTTCACACACAGGTACACACACGCACACACACGTGTCCACACAAAAGCCACCCACACCCTCCCACCACCTTGCTAACTAACGCTCTTTAATGGTAGACTATGACCCTATCCCATCAGACCCCATCAATACTGACACTCCAGACACCCTCCTGCCAAGGAAATAGCTGTGTGTGTGTGTGTACGTGCATGTGTGTTGAGGGGATGTGTGTGTGTACGTGCATGTGTGTTGAGGGGATGTGTGTGTGTGTACGTGCATGTGTGTTGAGGGGATGTGTGTGTGTGTACGTGCATGTGTGTTGAGGGGATGTGTGTGTGTGTACGTGCATGTGTGTTGAGGGGATGTGTGTGTGTGTACGTGCATGTGTGTTGAGGGGATGTGTGTGTGTACGTGCATGTGTGTTGATGGTAATGATGATCAGTAATTCATCTATTGTGTGTGTGTGAGGACTGAGGCCCGCTGCTGCTCTCTGGTGGACAGAGAGGGAATAGGAAAGAAAACAACATGACACTTGTAAAGAGAGACTCTCCCTCTTTTTATCTGCCTGTCTGTCTGTCTGTCTCTCTGTCTGCCTGTCAGGCAATACTCTGTATAAATGGCTGTATCTCTCCCACCTATTATCATACAATGGCACTATGGGGGGATGTTGATTCTAGTAGCCCCTCCCTCTGTGTGGGCCCCTGGGGAGGGGGTGGGGTCAGGTGGTCAAACTAACTCTACCCATCTTACTGCACCAAGGTGACAAAGACAATCATATCAGGTGACCCTCACCAGGCATTATTGATCGAACACTTGGAAATCAATATGCTACTGACAGCTATAGCCTTAGGGTCAAACACACACTCACACGCACGGACACACAGGACACACACATGCACATTGCACGCACACGTGCAAACTCGAAGGCTTATGTTAATGAACTGAGAAAAACTCATTTTATTTTGTTAAAGTGTGGAGTTCCTAGCTCCAAACTCATGACGAAAGCGCTTGTTTGACTGTCCAGATAGGTAGAGGAGATGGACAGGGGGGTGGAAGGATTAGTTTGCTGACTCAGCACTTCTTCTGACTGACCTCAGAAATACTGATAGTACTACACATTTCTGGTCCTTGATTCTATGCTCTACTTTCTACATGCACTATTTCTATGTGGATTTGGATCAAAGTGTTGCCAAACGAAGCTTAGCGCAAGTTCAGTCAGGCAAGACCATTCCCTGCACTCGGGCATACTCGATAATGTTTCACTACTTACTCCCCCCGCTAAGAACGCTCTACTTCGCTTTCGTCTATCAATTAACTTTGTCAAATCTTCCTCGTAGCTGTCAGCCTATCACAATGATGCTGTGCCTTTAAATACGATCCTCTACCTGTTTAGTTTGTCCATGCTATCAAGTGCGCGACCCTCCACCTCCCCGTCGCAACCCGGTGCCTCTGTCTCTGTTCTTCAACACCTCTGGCTGGGTCGTCTGTTGCCACCACCGCCACCAGTGTCTGGACTCCGTGGGGGATTCTTCTTCGGATGTTGGGCAGGCGCCCTTTGATCAATAATTCTCCCATGGGGTCTAAGCTCCAAACACTTGTAGTACATTTATCATTCTGTAAATAAACATCACTTTACTCATCCCAGGTCTCTCCTGATTGAAATGAAATGCGACATTGGCAAAGAGCAACAGAGGGGGTTTGGTGAGTGGAGAGTCATGTGACTACTGCATTAGCAGTATCTTATATGAAACAACATCCAATACTGTCTTTTGCTGAGAGGTCAGGAGGCAGACTGACTACCACATCAATGTCCTGTATCGATGTTTCTGATTTCCTGCACTTAGTCATGGGTTGTAAATCTATCCAAAAACAACGTATGGACCATGTAAATAATTCACAAGCATTGATAACACAGCCAAAACAGACGCTCTCTGCTCCTATCTCTAGTAGTCAACACTCAGACACGAAATACATAGGCTGGGCAGGGACTCATAAATAGTACATGTGCACAGGTTACTGGTCCTCCCTTTTTGATGCCCTATCCAAGATACTGGAAAGACCAAGAGATCCAAAGCCATTTCTGGTATCCGATGTGAGGACGATCATCTTCCTAGGGAACAGTCAAATTGTACTGCTTATGTCACTCTTTTAACTTGAGAAACTAATTTAACTTAACTGGAGGCTGGCTAGATACACTACAAATTGTGAAGCGGTTGTGGTTGTTGCCTTTTATTGTGTCCATGAGTTTTTTTTGTGGTTACCTTGGAGAAAGGAAGTTTCCTCCTGTAGTTCTTTATTCATATTCGTTCATTCATGTTTCTTTTTCAGTTGTGAAAACTGATAAAATGGAGTGAAAATAGTACATATACAGCAGAAGCAGGGGTGACCAACCCTGCACCTGGAGATCTACCCTCCTGTAGGTTTACACTCCAACCCTGCACCTGGAGATCTACCCTCCTGTAGGTTTACACTCCAACCCTGCACCTGGAGATCTACCCTCCTGTAGGTTTACACTCCAACCCTGCACCTGAAGATCTACCCTCCTGGACAGGGTCCAACTGGGACCGAAAAACCCAGGACTTTGAAACACAGACCCCCCCCCCTTTTTGTTAATTAGAAATGCTTGTCGGTTGTTGAGGATGAAAGTTAAAAAACATATCTAGGTCTTTGGATTGAGGGCATTTGAAATAATCATGTCTATCTTGTTCCTTGACCCCGCCTCCACTTTCACCCTTACTTTCCATACTTGACTCTGTTTCTGCATCTGCTTTTTGATGTTGCAAAATAACAATAATCAGCTAACTATATTCAATAATGAAGATCAATTCTACAAACTAATTTCCATATAATAACCCTGTTAACATATAGTCTGACTCTATTGTGTACAGTTACATTGCAGCACCTGTCATAGTCTCTCCACTGGACCCTGTCACATCAGCAGCCTCCTCCTCTTTCCCTGTGTCACCTGTGGCTGCTTTAATACACAGAACAGAAAATAACAATTGCATTTGAGCCACATAGCACATTTATTATTTAAAGCCAAAAACATGTGCATATTTAGATGAGTGCCTTTTTCTCTTGGCCATTTCTTTTACTTCATTTAAAATATATATAGCCTATATATAACAGTAATACCAAATTTATAATGTTTTTAGAAAAAATTAAAACAATATGGTTTGGAATTATATTTGAATTTTCTAAATGTCCTCATGTCAGACATGCCCTTGTTGAGTATACATGGCCTGGCGTCACAGTAGAAACAAACTGTGCAAGCAAGAACACACACATGCACACACTCACAGAGACATACACTTGTGCACACCACACTTGCTAATACACGCACATACACACACACAGTCATGAGAATGGAGTGGATGTAGGGTGGGGCAACTGAGGTTTGATGTCGGACCTGTTAGCTCTGTTAGCTTTTGATACAAAGCAAGTTGAAAAGACAATCCAAAATTCACTTATTGCTTTCACCACCAAACCAAAACAAACACTAGCGCTTTTGTCTGGTGTCTGACTTGGAAAGGTTGAGAAGGGGAAAAGAGGGAGGGGGGAGGGGGGAAACCAGATAGCAGACCCAACATGCATCTCTTCCTTAAGTGCACTCCCTCCACCTGTACGTAGCTTTGAAGCTGCCACTTCAAACCCTGGATCAAGACAACGGAAGCGGTATTGAAGTGTCTTTGTCTGACCCTGAGTCTGGGAACCATCAACACACCCAAGGATCAAAGCCCTACACACAGGCAGAGATCAAGAGAGAGAGAGAGAGAGAGAGAGAGAGAGAGAGAGAGAGAGAGAGAGAGAGAGAGAGAGAGATGAGAGAGAGAGAGAGAGAGAGAGAAGGGAAGAGAGAGTACACAAAGGAGAACCCCTTGTTTTTATTTATGTATCCTTATCATACTGTGATCTGTATGATTTCTGAGGTGAACAAATTCAGTCTCTCTCTGTTCTGGTCTGTTCTTTAATGATGAAGACGCTGTAGAAGAAGATGCCCCTGCTGATACTAAAATATCTAATATTTGGACTCCCCTCAGTCAGTTATGGCGAGCGTGCTCTTCTACGCTGCAGTCTGCTGGGGAGGCAATATGTCCAAGAGGGACACTGGGCGGCTGGACAAGCTGGTCAGGAAGGCGGGCTCAGTGGTGGGGCAGAGCCTGGACTCACTGGGGACTGTGGTGGAGAAACGGATGTGGGGAAAGCTCTTGGCCATCATGGGCAATGTCAATCACCCCCTTCACCATGTCCTGGCAGGACAGTCCAGCAGCCTCCGTAGCGGGCGGCTCAACACCCTACGTTCTCGGACTGAGCGTCTCAGGAGGTCCTTTGTCCCAGCTGCCATAAAACTCTAATATAATATATTATTCTACACTGTTTCTACACTGTACATAACTTGTAACTTAACTTAATTTAACCCTAACTTGTAACTAACCCTAACTCAAGAGTCTCTCCCTCTCCCCCCTCTCTCTCTCCCCAAGTTTCAGCTCCGCTCCCTCCTCTGGAAGGGTAATCCTCCAGCCCACTTCAACCCCGCTTTTGTACCAGCTGCCATTAACTTGAATATATTATTCTACACTGTTTTGCACTATACAGCTGCAACATACATACACACCGTATTTACACTGTACATAACTTGTAACTTAACCCTAACTTGTAACTAACCCTAACCCAAGAGTATGTCCCTCTCTCTCTCCCCCAAGTTTCAGCTCCGCTCCTTCCTCTGGAAGGGTAATCCTCCAGTCCACTTCAATCTCACCAGCCCTATCAGCTCCATCTGCCAACATGACTTCATAACATAACACAACACAACATACACAACATAACTTAATATGATATGTACATATTGTATTTATTATTATTATTATATTTTAAATAGGAGAGCTGTGAAAGATAACTGAATTTCCCTCACGGGATCAATAAAGTATTTATCTATCTATCTATCCCCCCCCCCTCTCTCTATCTCTTTCTCTCTCTATCCCCCCTCACTCTCCTTCTGTCTCTCCTTCTTTCTACATATTTACCCCACCCCCGCCCCCCCATATCTCTGCTCTCTTCCTCTCCAAACTGAGGTCCCATTGGAGGCCACAGAAAAGCCTGGGGCTGTACCAGGTTACAACCCCCATCCTGCTGCTCCTCCCTGGGTGAGATACTACAGATCACTCCCCCTCCCCTCCAGGATTCTCCATGCTCACCGTCTGGCACTCAGCCAGGCACTGCGCTTCAAAATAACCCTGGCCTAGACACATTTCTCTCTCTCTTCGTCTATCTTTCTCGCAATCTCTCTCTATTTTTATCAATCTCTCCACTCCTTGGCTTGATAGGTGTAACAAAAGCAGTTTCTCTCTCCACCTCTTTCTTTATGCCTACATCTATACCTTCTAATGTTCATTCTCGATCCGTTGCTTCTACACATCTTCAAAACAGCCTCTGAGAAGTCAAAGAGCTTCAGACACAGCTACGCATCCTGTGGTATTGTGGGAAACTTGAGAGGGTGAGGAAGAGGAGAGGGAAGGAAGAGAAGAGGAAGGGATGAGGAGGATGGGAGAGGAAGGGGTGAGGAGGAGAGGGGGGAAGAAAAGGAAAGAGGAGAAGAGGGGTGGGAAGAGACGAGGAAGGAAAAGGAGGAGAGTGAGAAGGAGGAGAGGAAGGGAGGAGGAGAGGAAGGAAAGACAAGGAGAGGGGGGAGAGGAGGGAAGAGGAGATGAAGGAAGAGAAGAAGATGAGAGGACTGGGATGTATTCCAGAAAGCAGGTTTAACAAACTCTGAGCCTAACCCTGAACTACAAGTTGATTTACTTTTAGATGGGATACTCTGGCTTTTCGGATCCAGAACAGCTGATTTGAATTAGTTTAATCAACTTGGAGTATGTCCACTCTGAGGTGTATGAAAAGCCAAAATGAATGGAACTCCGATACTAGGATCCACCATGGCATCCGGCAAAAAAAAAGGTCCCCCTGCTTCACCCCACTTGAGTTAGAAGTTTTAATATGTGCTTATGGTGAGTCTGAGCACATATTCCGCAAAAAAGCAACATGGCTATAGCAGTGAAGGAGAGACAATTGGTGTGGGAGTCAATGCAGTAGTCCGTCATTGAACAAATTTAACCACACTGTCCGTTAATATTACAGGTGAAATTTTTTTGGAATTAATCAAATATGATGTCCACATAGGTGCAGCCCATGGGTGCAAAGTGCACATTGGCAGCTGCTTAAAATGAAATATAAAAACATACTATGAACAGGTTAGGGCATAGGCATATACTTGTGATGTAGCCTACTTCACTTTAATTTTAATTACATTTGATACAAAGTAAATATCAGTTAGTGCCTTATTTCAATTTGTAGTAGCAGTAACCCCCAACAGAATGCTTTTCAACACAGGATGATGATGATTATGATGAAGAGAAATTGACTGCTGCCGCAGACAGAGATGCAGAGAGTCCTAGATATATGGAAGCTACTGGTAGTTCTCTCCCCATGTACCTTTATTTACAGTCTTGTGTGAAATTTAGTTTTAAATGTAAACTGAAGTGATGAGAATAATGGAAAAATGAATTGCACATTCTGATCCTGTTGAACAGCATGGCTGGGCATTGTCCATCAACCTCCACTGCACACACAGTGAGATGTTCAGTGAGATGTTCAGCAGGTGAATTCTGCATGTTGTGACAGTCAGGTCCCCCTGTCTCAGATCAGCATCACCAGAGTACTGAGAGGGCACTCCCTCTTCACACCCTCTTCACTCCCTCTTCACTCCCTCTTCACTCCCTCTTCACACCCTCTTCCCTCCCTCTTCACTCCCTCTTCACTCCCTCTTCACTCCCTCTTCACTCCCTCTTCACTCCCTCTTCACTCCCTCTTCACTCCCTCTTCACTCCCTCTTCACTCCCTCTTCACACCTGCAAACAATTAAATCAACCAATCCACTCCCTTTTGCTCTGTATTTAAGCCCTCCCTTCACTCTGTGCTGAGTCTTGTTAAACATTAGAGTGACATTTCTATACAATATACGGGTAGACCCTGTGATTAACTGACCTTGTTTCTGCCCCCGACCTCGTATCTGCTTCACCTGAACTATTCCAGACGCCGTGATCCAGACCCTTGCCTGTCCTGTGGAACCTGACCAAGCCTTGCCTGTCCTGTGGAACCTGACCCAGCCTTGCCTGTCCTGTGGAACCTGACCAAGCCTTGCCTGCATTGCCCAGTCCGCCCCTGTTTGACCTACGCCAGTGACCTGACTACCCTTTTGGATTTCCTCTCTGGCTCTGATAACTGTGTATGACCCCTGCTTGTCCGACCACGCCTTAATAAACCTGCACTTGGATCCAGTACCCGTTGTCTTGGGAGTCTGTCTGTTACACATGTAGAACTATGGAATTTAAAGTCATCTAATGTATTAGGTGAATAATGTTAATTGTAGGAACAATATATAAATACTCATTGTTGCATTTCTATTTGTAAGCGATAAAGAAGAACAAATACCATTTCAATGATTTGTCTTTATTTCAGTGTCAAAAGCATTTGGTCGGTTCTGAGTGCATGTCCATGGTGTGTAACATTAGCGATGTAAGGGCTGAGAATGTTGCTAAAATAAATGATGGAGTGTGACGTGAAACCGTACACTTAAAACGTACACTTAGGTATTCATCAAGGAATGAAAGCACATCTAATCATGATCTTATAATCCTCTTCCAACACAAGGCTAAGCAAATTCTATTATGTACGGAATTGATCGGCTGAATCAGGAAAGGACATCCAATTTCTGCCAACTGTATCAGGCTCAGAAAGTGGAAGGGGATATGAGAAATGCAGGATGTGTTAAGGAAAACCTGCCAGTGAGCAGGTTAGATTCACAGTCAGTTACCATGGACACTTGCTCACAGTTTGCGTTACTTCTCTTTCTGGAAAGGAAAACCCAAAGTTTGCCTCATCTCAGGGTTAACCAACTCAGGGTTTTCACTAAACTTACTGGAATACCTTCTGGAGTCTTGTCCCATTAAGAAGCAGCCAAACGATTTAGCAATACAATAATAGAACAAACAATCATACATTCTACAAACACCAAAGCACTAAAACCTCTAAATTCCACAAATCTAAATTCCAGTGCAGGATGCCATGTAACAGCTTTTAAAACCAAAATGAGTGTACCTGGCATGATGAGAGCCTGGGGTCCAGGCTCTCCTGACAGCTTGTGTATTAAACCCTGTCCTCTGGATGTCTGGTTCAGTCTGGTGCCAGGTGAGTCAGGGAGAGGACAACAACACACACTCATGCACACAAACTCAAATACACAAAATAAACAAGAACAAACACATGCACGGACACACACACACACACATAACCAGCTGAGCCACAGAGAGGACAGCGGGGTCCTCTAATGCGGATTTAATTGACCTATCGCTGTACCCCCCCCCAAACCCACCTGTCCTGGCTCAGGACTGGCCAGGCAGTCCAGACTAGGCCAGACATGGGGATGGCATGAAGCCATATGGCTCCAAAACACACACACCCCACCCCACCCACCCATACACACACCACACCAATATCACATACATACCACATAACACACACATACACACACTACACACAGACCCTTCCTACAAGTCTTTCAACAACATAATTTCTCAAATGAAATATTCACATCTATTCCAGAAGATAAACTCCAAATAAATGATTTGAGTCTTCTGAAACAGTTCAGCATGACAACATCAGCACCTGGTGGTCAAGTCTAAGAAGTGCAGCACTGGGAGAGGCACACACCAATAATACAAAACCCCATTAACAATAACCTGAAAACCCCTTAAACAGTGACCTGAGCCATTCGGTCTGGGTGTCTCTGCTCTGAAAGGCCTGAGGCCTGATGGACACATTTATACCTGTTGATGTTCACATGCCTCTCTCTGTCACACACACATTCATCAGAGGACCCCTCCCCGCACACTCACACACACAAACACACACATGGTCTGCTGCAGTTAACTGAAGACATCCGACTCGGGGAGTCACATTACTCAGTGTGTGTGTGCGTATGTGTACTGTATTCTTCTGTAGGTGCTTTTGTGCCTGCGTGATCGGCATGACTGGACACAAGCACACAATCCATACAATCAGCAATGACAGCTAAGCATGCTCTATAAGACATCTCTCTAGCTGTAACCAGCGCTATTACACATCTCTCTATAACATCTCTCCAGCACTAACCAGCTCTATAACACATCTTTCCAGCTGTAACCAGCTTGATGCCAAATTTCTCCAGCAGTAACCAGGGTGTTTAACATATATTTCCAGCTGTAACCAGCTGTATAACACATCTCTCCAGCAGTTACCAGTTCTGTAACACATATCTCTAACACATATTTCCAGCAATAACCATCTCTATAACTCATCTGTCCAGCAGTAACCAGCCCTTTAACACATCTCTCTATAACACATCTTTCTGCAGTAACCAGGCTGCCACCGCTTCACGTACTGGTGGGCACCATTCAGACCAGCATCTTTAATTCATAACGGAAATTAGGCCATAATGTGGAGGTGGGCCAGGTTACAATCAGCTCCAACTGCCTGCTGACTCACCCCATGTGATGACAAATAGCACCAGCTACCATGACTCCCACACTTACAGTACACGGGCATGGAGGAGGGCCATATGTGGACACATTTTATGGCATATAAAAACTGAACAGCAAGTTGAATTGCCATTTGATTTCCTGTGTAAAAGCTTAAACGCAAAAGCACTGCATCTGCCAGATATTTGTCTTGTATGAATCATTTAAATATATAAATGGCCTGCTTAGTTCTTCAGTAACACGGTTAGTCCAGCAGTAACAGGGTTAGGGTTAGTTCTTCCAGGCAGAAAACAAAAAAAACACAATTTGTCTACTAGATTATACGAAGAACGGGTCAATGCACTGTTGTGTGTGTGTGGTCTGTGTGTCTGTGAGTGTGTGTGTGTGGTCTGTGTGTCTGTGAGTGTGTGTGTGTGGTCTGTGTGTCTGTGAGTGTGTGTGTGTGGTCTGTGTGTCTGTGAGTGTGTGTGTGTGGTCTGTGTGTCTGTGAGTGTGTGTGTGTGGTCTGTGTGTCTGTGAGTGTGTGTGTGTGGTCTGTGTGTCTGTGAGTGTGTGTGTGTGGTCTGTGTGTCTGTGAGTGTGTGTGTGGTCTGTGTGTCTGTGAGTGTGTGTGTGTGGTCTGTGTGTCTGTGAGTGTGTGTGTGTGGTCTGTGTGTCTGTGAGTGTGTGTGATAATTACCCTCAATATGTCTGATGCTGGGACACTTTCACAAACACAAGATGCTACCCCAACACACAATAGTTTATATCCAGCCTCCCAGTTTTTCACTTGGATGACCAGGGCGGTATTCCAGAAAGCAGGTTATGTGACATAACCGGGTAAGTTAACTCCCCAGCTGACACCCTGTGTTGTAGCAACTTTTCCAGTAGGTTGCTGCAACATTGTGAACCAGGTGGTGGGTTAACTTACCCGGATATTATGCATAACCTGCTTTCTGGAATACCCCCCAGCTCTGCTGAAGGGTATTGATAAATATGTCTTAGTTCGGAGAAAGTTTACTAAGTCACACAACAAATCACACATACCTTTAAAAAGGATATATACTGAAGACAAACAAACTGACCATTCAAAAACTGAAATTCCAATAATCGACAACAAACATTGATGCCACGTACATCACACAACAAAAGTAGGCGTATTCAAATGTGCAGTATTTAATTTTGATCATCTACTAAAAATATACATGTACACATTAATACAAAAATAAGAGGGGGGGGGGCACTGACCCCAGAACTAACGGTATGCAGATCCTGTCTACGTCTCTGTTTTATCAGCGCCACCTATCACCGCCGAGTGAGAGAGTCAGAGACAGATGTTATTCCGGATTTATCCTTATGTAATACCATGAACCACAGCCCACAGGCCCAGTTTACCAAGCCCTTACAGGAGTGAGTATAAACCCGTTAGCGTGAGTGTCCGGGTGAAATAACGCTATGATAAAGTGACTAGCGGTTATACATCACTTAGGCCTACCTTTGAGGCAGTGTCCTCCATTACCGGGGAAAAGTGCTTCGACGTGTAGGCTGCTTGAACATATCAGCATTTCATGACTACAGCCCCGCACAAACAATGTAGCCAACTTTTCAAAGCGTAAGGTGCAATTTAAAGCAGATAGGGCCTACATCAAATAAATGTTGTAGCCTACGTAATATTCTCCAAGTTTACGGAAAGCCGCCGGATACTCCTTGGATGACACGAGATAATTCTGATAAACAAATAAGCACTTCGTTGACAGACCACGAATCAGTTTGGCCTTTTGGCTACCGCCCTTCTGAAAATAAGTCTGCGACAACAGTTTCACTACTAAAAGGTCTATAGTTTCAACCTCTCTCCATCCCTACTAGTCAGTGCACCCGCAGCACCCGGCCTTGCCATCCAGCTTTGCCCTATCGTTTATAGCGCAATTACGGTGTGATACCTCCTGTATACATTTATAACAACATAAACTTGAGGTAACAGGCTGTTTTTTTTAAGTATGATGTAGTTATTACAATAGATTTGTAGCCTGTTTTTGATTTGCGCAGAGCAGCAAAATCACACACCGCAGCGTCATCCAGCGATGCGCTGCGCACAGGGGCTAGGGAACGTGAAGCGGCTGCACCCGACCTAGAACGACTGCGGATTAACGGGGGTAGAGGGGATATTGGAGACGTTCAAGACAACCAACACCAAAACTGCCCCATCCATATCTAAGCATCATAGCGTCTTCTTATCTTGATGTGTAAGCACGAGTCGCTAGCACGGGACACCACCCAATGCGCAAGAGTGAGCTATTAATAGATAGCACTTTGGCGAGTGATGCACTGCTTACCTGTGTTGTCTCTGGTGTGACCGAGAGGATTTCGGTGTAGTAAGACCTCTCCCTCCGCTTCAACTTCCAGCTGTCAGCTCTGCAGTAACATGTGATGTGTGTAGAAGTCTGACTGTGCTCGTTTTCGTGTATTGCGGTACAGGTCTCTCATGTATTCTCTCCTCCCTTTCTCTCTCTCTCTTCTCGTTCCTCCTCTCGTTGCTGTTCGTGAGTCGCAATCGTATCTTTAGCTGGAGCGCGCGCACCCGCCTAGAGCCCACGCGCTTGCTGCTCGGTGGGTCGATGGTGTTACCGCACGGGACGCATCTTGGTTACCGCTGAACAGGTGAAGATGGAGAGAAACGGTGAAGAAAGAATGGGGTGCATTATTGGAATTTATTGTGGGCGAAAGCTAATTTAGTGAGGAGGGATTTTATGTATTACATGATATTTACAAATATGGTCTAAGAATGTAATAACTTTCATTCCAGTAATGCATCAAGCCTGAAGCAACATGTGTTTTTTTGGTATCATTCTCTTTGTATGTCTCTTTCTGTTGAACCCACTCTGTCATCATGACTCACGTTTTCATAATCCGCCAAAATGTAGAGGTTTACAGGAAGTTGACCATTTGATTTCCAGTGTAAAGACTGAAACTCAAAAGCACTGCATCTGCCAGATATTTATCATGTAGACATTTAAATATATTACTGGCTTGCTGATGATGCAGTTATAATATATCTATTATACTATGTAGTTTATTTTTCTCACAACACTCTTTTACTCTTTCTGTTACGCCCCGAGCCGTGCCTCAGTTTGAGGGGTTTTTCTGCCCTAGTGTTTTCCCCTTTGTCTTGTTAGGTGTCTTTGTGAGGTTTTCTGTTTGCTAGTTTGTTGTATTTGGTTGAATCTGTGTCTAGTTTGGTCCATGTGTGTATTTATGGGTCTAAGACTAGAGGAACCCCGATATACTAATGTTTTGGTTTTTTAAACAGAGGATCCTTAAGATCATTTTCAGGAATGACTATAAAGTTTGCCACTGTGATCTTAAATTAATGCTCAAATTCCAAACAAGATTTTATTGCACTAAAAAGTTAAAAATATATGGAAAAAAAATTCTAAACAGCCTTCAGTGTTTATTATGAAAGTCTCCCAAGAGTCATAGGTCATTTGAAACCTTTGCATTTAGCACAATGAGCTCATCTTCACCTACTCCACTGTACACACAAGAGCTATGGATTCTTGAAGGCGTATCTGTTGCCCCATTGGACCAATAGAGTTATATTACTAGTGTGGTGGATTTTGATTATGATAAAACAGGGCAAATGTTAGGTGAGGACAGGGGTTATGTCAGGACAGTAGAGAAGGCCAGAAATGGCCCCTTCACTACGCAGTTTCTAAAACTCGAGCCATGCGCAGTAAGCTCGAAACTCAGGGGTACAGAGTGTTCTAGACTTGTGTTCGACTTGTGTTGGATGTTCTAAACTTATGATGAACTTAAGGGAAAAACATTGTGAAATTAGGAGCCCCAAGAATACCAGGGGGGGGGAGATGGTTGGCTGTTGATAGTGCTACGTGGTTATGTTTTAAGATAAAGAGCAGCTGTTGGCACTCCAATAGGAAGCCGTCTATCGAAGCTTGTCGAAAAGCTGTGTGAAACTCAGAAGTCGGACTGACCTGGGGCTGGGTTGCTATGGAAACCAAGAGGAGGGAGACTGGGCTGATGTTTTGGCCAGGATAAGGAGGGAATAACAATAATATGAGTTTCGAATTATTCCTCTTCTCCAGCCGTTGTTTTGGCGAGGGGCTGGCATGCACCGCGTCATCGAAGGGTATATCAATGTTTTGGGGGGTAGGAAGGTTTGTTCTCTCATCTGAAAGTCTTGTACGTGTTTTGTATCATGCAAACGGAGTTGAAATAAACTCAAACTCTTAACCTGAACAAACGACTGGTTTCTCGAATTTACTTCTTCAACACCATCTGAGCCATTCATCATTCTTCAACACTAGAGGCAGCAACGTTTGTCTTCCAAGATGGCGTCCCCATTAATTTCTATGAAAACCCCATCATCCAAATATTTACAAACACAAGTTTTATGTAAGCCTTTTTCCTGGCTGTGTAGCATCTTTTCAAAGGGGAAGATAATATTTAGTTCTATCTAAAAACATTCTTTACATTGAGCTGTCGCTCTCTGCCTACAAAGATACGCCTCACAATTATCTGTTAAGATTGGTATCACTAAAATAAAATGTCTAAATAGAAGATTAATAGTATCTAAATAATAATCATAATAATGGTGGCAAACCCACATTATGTGTGGTGAAAATTAGGTGTGTGTGTGGTGAACCTGAGTTGTGTGAGGCGAAGATGAGGTGTGTGGTGTGGTGAAGCGGACGTTTGGTTCTGGCTATTGGCTCTCCCTGTTGGCTAGCGGGTGCCAAGGAGGCACATTACATCCCTGATCAGAGGGTTCTAGAGCTGATCAAGGGTCCAAGAGGAGAATTAGAGGATTGAATTAGTGAAGAACACAAGGGAGGGGTAAATGAGGGCTAGAAAGATGGGGAGAGAGAGAAGTTCCCAAGGGACTCATCCTGTCACATCTTTGCTTCTGTTGTTAATACAGATTTTGGCTGGGCCTGATTGCATCATTTCTTATTTATGGAATATTCCACATTTTAATGGAAAAGGAGAAAGGGAAAAAAAATATTAAACATAATCAGGATAATGAGAACTAAATGGAGATGGCCCACTTTTTTGACATTAAAACCACCATTTCAAATAGATGGCAAAGTGAAAAGCTACTGTTTAGGCAGAGGAAGGTTAGAATTATGACACATAACATATTAAAATGGGTAGGCCTACTACATTGAGGTACTTAATTGGCAGTCCGCCTAGAGAGAATATGATCAGTCTATGCTTTAGTTCATTTTCAGGCTAAGGCCTACATGGTGGCCTACATATAGTTAACTATACTCTTTGTTACCTATAATTATATACTGAAAATGATATCGTTTTTTCTGGTCAGTAGTTCTAAACTTCTCATATGCGCTCTCTCTCTCGCTCCGTGGGGCCGAAAATCAAGCTGTTCCACTTAGCGCTCCCCCTAGAGGCCTGAAGAACTTCCGTTGTGAAAACTGGATGCAGCGTTTTCGGTTTGCGTGCTTTCGTTTTTGCAACGCGTTTATTAGGCTACTGCAGCGTTTTTGTTTTGCGTGCTTTCGTTTTTGCAACGCGTTTGTGTAGGCTATTTGCAGGGCGTTTATGTATTTGGTTGTGTTTTGTGTATTTGCAGCGCGTTTGCTGAATGCAGCGCATGCGTTGTCAAATTAATGAAGATGTTTTCTTAATTTGCTTGTGTTTTGTTTATTTGCATGTTTTCTTAATTTGAAGCGCGTTTGAATATGTCGGCCACCGTATAACCCTACCGGCGACAGCAGCGGCCAAACCCCGCCCCTCACAGGATGCTAGCCAAAATCCAGATAATCCGTCTTCAACTCAAACAGCTGGCAATAATGATGACCAAACATTGTTATTAGAACAAAAACATAACGATGAAGTTCCTACCACGGAGACAGGTGAGGGAGATGCCAGGGAGAAAGCCCCGTTTACAGAGACAGACCCGGGGTGCTGGCCAGAGCATATTGTCGATGACCAATCAATAGCCTATTGTTAGGCGCGGTCCCGTTCAGATAAAGGAGTTTAACTTCCCACAAGGCCGATCACACCGCTGTTTTACCAAGGACAGATATTTAAGACAGCTGAAAATATACTGCACTAATCAATTAAGCAGTGAAGTTGCCGTGCGTGAAAGGGCGAGGCTTATTCCAACGTAAAACTATGGCAAGCCGTTTTATCATTTAATCAATGAATTCTTGATATCCAAAATTCGAATTGTTGATATCAACAATTGCATTTTGGATATCAAGAATTCGAATTTTGGATATCAACAATTGCATTTTGGATATCAAGAATTCGCATTTTTGATATCAACAATTGCATTTTGGATATCAAAAATTCGCATTTTGGATATCAACAATTGCATTTTGGATATCAAGAATTCGCATTTTGGATATCAAGAATTGCATTCTGGTTATCAACAATTCGAATTATTGATATCCAGAATTGAATTCTGGATATCAACAATGTATGCTAATGACTATCATGTGGGCAGGAGTAGGCAGGCTACGTAAATTCTGTTTGCACAGGCGTAACATTTTCTACGCTAAGAGCGTTGCCCACTGCGGCCATTGACTTTGCAATCCATTGGCGTTCGGTTTAGTTCAACATTGATTTTGAAAATGGATTAAATTGGATGTTTTGAGACCCCCAAAAACGTAATAATTGTCCTAACCTTTATGAATGTAGGCTATTGTACGTGTAACATAGTTATCTGGGTTCAGATTAAATTCCACTAAATTGACAGAACTACGCTATCTACTGTTCAAATGTGCTTTTATATAGGCCTATCTATGTGTTCACGCGTATGGAAGTGGAATTCTGTCAGGGAGTGAGATTTCGGCACAACACCTGCTAGTGATACAGCCGGTAGGTGTCGTTGCATCCTATGTTATTCCCTTGCCGTGCCCCTCCAGCCCCAAGCCCCGGACGATAAGGAGAGAGCGATGCGCAGCCGAACAGCAAACCCGAAAACCTCATCAACTCGCTAACAAAATAACCGGGACGTGGTAGAGGGGACATTGTTCCACAATTACTGCATGAAACTGGGAGGCGGGGGACTGGTTTCGACGTGATTAATGATTGGTTTATTTACAATACCAAAGGCTACAAAGTAGGCTACTGTCTTGGAATTGCTGGTTACAGTTCAGAAACAACGATATTTTAATCAATATTTTTACGCTCTGGAAGGAAAATATAGGGGATATTATGGAACCAGTACGTTGGTGGCGGCCATAGAGGAAGAACAGGTATGGCATTTCCACTTGTTATATAAATGATAAAGACGGTTTGTAGGCTACACTTTATATTTTGATGCATTTTGTGATCCGTGAAGTTGGTGTCCACTTGCTGTGAAATACCGACTAGCGCAGTGTGAGACCCTAGCTTCAGCAGTAGGCTAGCTTTCGTTTCCTTAGCAGCAAGCCACCACCAGCGACTACGTTTTACAGAATTGGCAAATGCCAATTAGCCCACATATAAATATATAGCCTATATCAGTCACTTTTGTAGCCTTGTTTGAATATGTCGCAACAATGTTACAGTTGAGGCTATAGTTGGTTAAAATAGCAAAAAAAAGATAGGCGTTACAAACGTAGGCGTTACAAACGTAGACAAGCAAGCAGACTGCACTGCCCCAGCAAGCTTTTAGGAGCCAATAGCCTACTTAGTCACTGTATTTGTAAATATTCACTATTTACGTCTGCTTGTTTCCAGTCACGTCAGGATATCCTTTGACGCGACTAGTAGCCTATATGCCATTGATCAAGTTGAAGTTGTCTCTTGTTTGATTGTCTCTGTCTTAGCCTACGAAAAATGAATCATTTCTGACGATGCAGGTGTTTTGAGTAGCCTATAGGCTAACATTTCGGCCTACATTCTTATCTTTAGTGCACGATTGGCTTCCAATAGGCCAAGTTAATGTTAATGACTTGAATGGCATGGTTTCTATATTTTAAATTCAATTCAAAGAATGTATTTCTGTTACAGAGGCCTATCGTATAGGCTACCTACATGTTATGGCAGGCTCTGCCCAAAATAGCGTATACAACTTTAAAAGAAGTCTTCATATTTTAACAAACACTTGGGCTACTTCACGGCCCGTAAAATCATCAGGCTGACATCAACTGTATTCAGAGGAAAAGTCACATAAATCTTTGCACGTATTCATTAAATGTAGGCTACGATCTACTTTATGTTGACCACCGATCATTTCCGTTTAACACGTGTGACCTTTGTAGCATAGAAAACTGATACAGCACAATATGCTGTAGCCTACTCAAACACACTTCTGTAAAAATGTAGCCCGAATGTGGATCGAATCTTAACTTGTTGACTAATTTAAGGTTTACTGTGACTGTTGCACACTTTATCTAGGCCTACTTAAAATTGTGAATTAGTGCGTGTGTTGTCTCTTGCGGTGCTCAGGAGTTGCTAGTAATTAGAGGCGCGTCATAGCGTGATCACAGTTAAACAAACTGGTTTTACCGCTGATCTTATCGCTCATATTAACAATCGTCTAGTTTTATGTGACCAGGAACCATGTAGGCTATAGGCCTATGTGTGAGGGACCTGCATGTGCTGACTTTCTGTAGGCTACCTGAACCATGACGTCGCAGTCAGTAGACAAGTCTGAGTCGATGACAGTTGAGTTATTATGAGTCATTACAGACAGGCATGGTATCAATACTGTAAAGAGCTACATAGCGTGCCCACCCTCCCTGTAGTAGCCTATTTCTAAATCAAATTATTTATTCTGAAGTCTAAAATTGCAGACATGGGTAGTCTGTATTGGTTAACTGTCAACTAATATATGGCCCCCACTCTACAATTCAGATATGCACACACACAATAAAACATGCACACACATGAACGACTGCGCCCCCGTAGAAGGTACACTTGGCTGACGTATGCCCGCACCCGAGATCGAATGCCCCACCTCTGACATCTCAAGTGAGGTTAGACCACTAACAACTACTCCAACGAAAAGCTAGCGATTTGCTGGCACGGGTGGCCTTTATACTTACCTGAGTTTAACCGATCTACACATAAATAATACAGACATACACACAGACATACACAATACCAACATGCATATACAATACAGACATGCATACACTCGTACACAATACAGACATTAACACACATATACACAATACAAGCATGCATATACAGATATGTACACGCATACACAACACAAACATGCATACACTACACATATACAATACAAACATGCATATACAATACAGAGATGTAGATACTTATACACAATACAGACATGCACACACATACACCATATAGACATGCACACACTCATTACAAACATGCATACACATATAAACAAGATGACAGAGAGAGGTGCAGCGATCAACGAATGTGACAGATCACTTCATCATCAACGTGGCATCACCTGGCAACAGTGGGGGTGGAAAAGAGAGTGTGTTGGTGTGTGTGTGTTGATGAGTAGATAGGGAAATGGAGGGCGTGTGTGGATGACGGCAGCCCTTTTGTCTCCGTACTGCAGCCGTGTCGGAGACTGACCCTTCTCACGTGACACTCACACACACACACACCCACACAGAAAAACACCCACACACATTCTCATCCCCCATCCCCAGACCTTTGTTCTTTCACTCTGGGACACCTCCCCCCCCCCTCCCCCCGTCCCTAATTGAATGGGATTATATCCCAGTGAGGGTACATTCCAGGGGTCTGGAATATACCCCCCTCTTCCTCTATCAATCCCTCCTTCCATTTCTCTTCCTCAATCCCTCTCCAACAATATCACCCTGCCTTAATCTATACCCACACCCTCCCAACTAACTATCCCCAGTTCAGGCTGTTCTGGGTCACAGAGCACAGCCCCAGCCTGGAGTCTCTTTAGACCCAGTCTAGAGCCTCTTTAGACCCAGCCTGGAGCCTCTATAGACCCAGCCTGGAGCCTCTATAGAGCCAGCCTGGAGTCTTACGCTCATAGCCAGAGAGAACAGAGACCCCAGTGGACAGTGTTCTCCTCTTGGATGGTGTGGATGGCTGAGGTCAAAGTTAAGTAATCATCACCAAGGACCCTTGCTTGCTCGTTTTCCTCCGTTAGGTCTTCCTCACCCTCTCCTGTCTACTTCTTCTCGTTTGGCGCACATTCACTTTACTTCCTCCATGGATGGTTTCCCTCTCTCTTTTCTTCTCTCTCATTCTCTCTTCCACATGGACACACACACACACACACACACACACACGTAGACACACACAGACAAACATAAAAAATATACAGACACACATAGTCACACACAGACATACACACACAGACAGACACACACACAGACAGCGAAGGCAGACTAAACCAGGAAAAGACTGCTCTGGTGAGCACAGTGGGGGTGGCAGCCCTAGTCGTCATGGCAACCAGGAGGTCAGAAAAGGTTGTGAGCTTCCTTGGGGCAATGAGATGGAGACACAGCTGGCCTTAACATTCTGGGAAGGCTTTCAAAAAGCACTAAAACAAAGCACAGATTTAAGGCTACTACTTATTACTTATAATATACTAATATATTATTATAATGTATTAATAGTTGTTAATAAGATATTACTTATATGTTTGTATTAAGTGTGGCACATCATCAAATACAACCTCACAGTTCTGTCTTATTTTATTTTAACAGACACACAGCAAAATTAATAACACTGCCACTACCAGCCAGCCAGGGAAATAACAACAGTATATCTTTAGGCTACTACGTCTATTAAGCCACTTTTCCACTGCATGATACCGGCTCAACTCTACTAGTGATACCATGCAATGTAGCTGGTCATCATAGTGACGCTACAAGACTCTACCGTACGAACGATGCTATTAAATGCTGCTAGAACAGAAGCTTGGCTATTTAAAAATGGCAGATTTGTGCAGTGTCCCGTGTCGCGATTCTTTGACCAATCAGTAGTCTGCAGTGTTTCACCTTTTGGTATCGCTATTACTGGCTTGTAACCTCAACCATTCAGTTGAAAAGCGCTTATAACTAGACATGTCAACTAAATGTCAAATACAAACACCAACAACCTATATTTAAAGAAATCCATCAAATTTATCTGGAGACATTCATTGCAACATGTGATTGACAGACTGTCAATTAGTTACACATTATCATTAACTGTTCAAACAATCATGTTTTAGTTCTAGTAGCAAACTGAACTTTAACTAGTCAGCACTACTGCTTATACAGGAATGTGTGGGTGAGCTGCCTGGTCCCTTTTATAAATGTGTGTGTGTGTGCACATTGTATAAGGGTTCAAACGCTCAGAGTCAAAGAGAGAGTTGGAGGGTCTAGAGAATGCTGACCCAGACTGTAGCCAGCATACAGCACGTCCTGTGTGAATATGAGTTACAGCTGTGTGTGTATATGTAGTGTGTAAATAAAGGGTTAATCATGCCCATCGGGAATCAGGAATCGGATACTGAGATTTTTTTCCAAATGGACAGTATAACAGGTCATTCTGGGCCCAAAAAAATACAGTCTGTATTAAGTGACAAACAAACTTTAAAAACTTTTGATCATACTGTATGATCGACAATGTAGTATCTACAACGATAGGAACTATACCGATAGGAACTATACCGATAAGATAGTTTGCTTTGTTGCATGCTAAATCGTTGTCAGTGCAACCTTCCTGTCGGTGCATTGGAAGACAAAATGGATTTCATGGTGACAGTGTCTTACATGTTTGTGTAATTCCCCCCCTCCCTCCCTCACTCCCCAGATCTTACACTTTCCCAGCCCCATGTCTCCTCGGTGGTTACCTTAGTCCTTCTCTCGCTCTCCCCTGCCTTGCCCACCCCATCTCCAGGCCTTTGCACCCCCTGTTAGGGTACAGCATGTCGGCGCAGACCCAGAAGGAGTGGAGCTGCCTAGACGCCCTGGGTCTGTCCCAGAAGGAGCTGGTACTGGCCGAGGCCCTGCAAATGGAGTATGATGCCCTCTCTCGCCTTAAACAGGACAAGGGGGTCCCCCCGGGTGACAGTGGGAAAGCCCCAACACCTCCTAAGGATTGCCCCTCCCCCTGCCACCCCATCCCCAGCCCCCCCGGAGGAAGCAGCCTGTTGAGGGGCCTCTCAAGCTCGGACCCCTCCCTCAACCACCTCCAGCCTGGGGGGGCACAGACTCCCCGGCCCTCCCCAGCCAGGGCTAGCACTTCCCGGGGGAGCTACAGCAAGGATCCCCTTTACATCCTGGAGACTCCGGAGAAAGAGGAGTACTTTGGTTCTAGCTACGGGGACTCCATGGGCTCAGGCTCTGCTCTGAGTCTTTCCAAAGGGTTCCCCCTACCTCCGGATGACCCCCCTCCAGCCATCCCCCCCAGGAACCCCCTCCCCCCATCATCATCCTCAGATAACCCCTTCCTGCCCCCCAGGAGCTATGCCCCTGTGGCCCGCGATGTCAACCTGTTCACCCCAGAGGAGGAGCTGCCCAAGCTAACCACAGGGGAATCGCTGAACTACGACAACCTGAACGACGCCCTCTCCAGGCTCAACGGGGACTGGCCTGCGCCCAGGGGGAGGCGAGTCAATGGGGACCAATCAGGGAAGCCTGTGGCGCGCAGTAAGACCCTCCCCCCCCAGGTCCCTCCCAGGACGTACACACCCCTTCAAAAGAGCAACAAAAACCAGCGCAGGGTGTCAGCTGACCCGGTACATGTGGCACACATCATGATGAAAACCCTTATGACAGCATTATTACATCATAAAGATAACTATTTTGAGAGCATGATGCCATTATAATGATAACCCCTATGACAGCTTTATGATCTCATAATGATAACCCTTATGACAGCTTGATGACATAATAATGATTACCCCTATGACACAATGACAATCTAACATCATAATGATAACCCTCATGGTAGTATGCAAATTGTTATGACACAGATAACATCATGATAACCCGTATTACAGCATGATAATAACCCTTATGTCGTTCCTTATGACACACCTCTCTCTCTGTCTCTCTCCGTCTCTGTCTGTGTCTGTGTGCTAGGTGTCTCTGGGCTCCAGGGTGAACGGTTTTGGCTACGAGCTGTTCCAGGTGTCCGAGGAAAGGGATGAGGAGGTGGCCGCCTTCTGTCACATGCTGGACGTGTGAGTGGCAAACACACCTGAAAGCTCTTAGTAACATAATCTGTGGAGGGGTGTAGTCTGTGTTATAGAGCTACAACGTGATTTTACAGGGTTTAAAGGTGCTATTGAGCAATTGTGTTAATCAGCTAATATAAACTGCCAAGTGATTAATTGTTAAAGTGATTAGAGAGTCTAATTACTCCCTAATTAGCTAAGCTGGGGGTTTATGAAAAGCATAAGCGTTTTAAGGCTTATCTCTAACACAAGCAAGCATGTGGGGAGTCCTTACACACACACACACACGAACGGACACACCCACACACTGTATTTGCTGTTGAATGCCGTCTGTGTTTCAATCTTCTGATGTGGGCTGTGGTCGTGCAGTGGTCGTAACATGGTTGTAATATAGTTGTGGTCTTGTTGTGGTCAGGTTGCGGTCAGCGTACCCCTGCAACGAGCGCTCCAGGAACACGGGGCTGGTGTGGTCAGCGTGTGTGGGCCTGGACCAGCTACAGCATGGTCTGGGGATCAGCATCAAGGTCACAGTCATCAGTGACCACTTCACAGAACCTCTTACCTTCACCTGTGATGGTGAGACTTGGTGTGTGTCTACTTTTGTGTGTGCAGTGGTGGATTTAGTCATAGGCGACATGGGCAACCCAAGACGTCATCTTGCCGGGTGTGGCACAGGGCGCCTGCACCAATCAAATGTGGGTTCATAGGGCCATAAGACCTCAGTTATGGACGTCAACATTTGGCGGGGGGGGGTTGCCGGCGGGGGGTTGCTAATGGGTTGTTCGCCCAGGGAGCCATACAAGCTAAAACCGCCCCTGTGTGTGTCCTCTGGTCCCATGTCCTGTCTGAGTCCTTTCCTTTGGACTGTCCTGTCTGACTCCTGTCCTCTGGTCAATGTCCTCTGGTCCCTGTCTTCTGGCCTCTGTCCTCTGGTGTCTGTCCTCTGGTCTATGTTAGGGGTGTACCGATACTGGGTTCACGATACGATACATGACACAGTGAATGCATGTGTGACACAGGTGCAGAATAGGTTGCATGTTGGTACCTCAACCTATAGGATAAAATGCATGTCATATTGTAAAGAAATCACCATAACTCTACGATACATATTATAACCTTTTTGCATAGCAATATATCGTACCATGATAACCCTAACCTCTAGTTTCTGTCCTGTCAGACTACTGTCTCTGGTCTCTGTCCTGTCAGACTACTGTCTCTGGTCTCTGGTCTCTGTCCTGTCAGACTCCTGTCTCCTGTCTCTGTCCTCTGGTCTCTGTCCTGTCAGACTACTGTCTCTGTCCTCTGGTCTCTGTCCTGTCAGACTACTGTCTCTGGTCTCTGGTCTCTGTCCTGTCAGACTCCTGTCTCCTGTCTCTGTCCTCTGGTCTCTGTCCTGTCAGACTACTGTCTCTGTCCTCTGGTCTCTGTCCTGTCAGACTACTGTCTCTGGTCTCTGGTCTCTGTCCTGTCAGACTCCTGTCTCTGTCCTCTGGTCTCTGTCCTGTCAGACTCCTGTCTCTGGTCTCTGTCCTCTGGTCTCTGTCCTGTCAGACTCATGTAATCAGTCTTTGTTTTCTGGACTTCTGTTCTCTGGTCTTTGTGTTGTCTGTGTCCTGTCCTCTGGTCCTGTCCTCTGATCTCTGTCCTCTGGTGTCTGTTCTCTGAACTGTCTGACTCCTGTCTCTGATCCCTCAGGCTCGTCCACCACAGACCTGCTTATCTACCAGACTCTGTGCTACACTCAGGACGACCTGGACCACATCGACATGGACGATTATCTGCTCAAGATCTGTGGGCAGGCCGAGTTCCTCAACAAGTCAGTTTATGTCCCTCTCTATCGGATATGTTTCACTCACTCATCTCACTCTATCGATCTTTAACTCTCTTTTTCCTCATTTACCTCACTTTCCTTTCCCACCCTGCTTCCCCAATCTCTCTCTCTCTGTTTTTAGTTCTTTCTCTCTCTCTCTTTTTTTTCACCTTTTTTGCAGTGGAAAAATCATGAATACGTTTGTTAATACAATTCAAAAGAAAATGTTGATTTAAACTAAAATCCCAAAAGCTCAAATTCTCCCCTAAACTAGGTAATTTCTATACAGTAGTTTGCGGCCATAGGTGCCCTGGATTTATCTTTGTGTGCTCATCAGCCTTGACTAAATAGCTGGAAGAACCTTTTCAACCTTCCATTCTCCCCTCCTGTCACCCCGCCCTCTCTTCCTGTCACCCACCTGTCAACCCCCCTCTCCTCTCACCACCCCTCCTCCTTTCACCCCAACCAGTCAGCAGTTGACCAGTCAGATACTAGTAACTAGTCAGCTTGTACTAACCAAAAGGCTGATAACCAGTCAGCTGGTAAACAAAATCAGGATTGATTTCCAAGACAGTGTTTGCTTCAGTGCCACCCTCGTTGCCGGGACAGCAAATTGATGGCGCTCAGACAGCTGCTGCAGGGGGTTGTGGGTTGTGGGAGTTTGAGAGTTATTTCTTGATAAGGACCAGTGTTTTTCTGTTCCACTTTCGATGCAGTTGAGATACAGACACACAACACACATAATTCACACACAGAGAAGCACACACACACAGACACGCTGAGAAGCGCACACACAGCACAGTCCAAATGTCCAACTGCTTTTGGCATGATTACAGGAGAATCCTTCTCCCCCTCCTCCTCAGTCACCCTACCCCTTTCTCTCCCTCCTGCACCCTCTCCCTCATCTTTCCCGTCTTTTCCTGGGCTCTGTGCCCACCCCCTCGCTCTGTGCCCACCCCCTCGCTCTGTGCCCACCCCCTCGCTCTGTGCCCACCCCCTCGCTCTGTGCCCACCCCCTCGCTCTGTGCCAGGAGGGACAGGCTGTCTGCTCCCTGCCCAGTTGGGCTTACCCTGGCTGGGAAGAGCAGAGACTGCCCTCCCACCACTCTGGAGCCCAGCTCAAAGTGCAGACTCCCCACCAAGCAGAGATCATACTGCCCCTATGGAGCCATGTGTATATCCAGACCTGCTGTGTGTGTGTATCCAAACCTGCTGTGTGTATATCCAAAAACTATTACTTGTCTATCTGAGCCTTATAGTAATAAGACCATTCAACCATTCAGAGTTAGTGGTCAGCTTTGGACAGTATTGGAATGGGAAATAATGTTTGAGGATGCGTCTGGTTGTACACGCGTCTCAAATGAATTGTGGCCTTTTTACACATGAAGTACTTCTGTATGTGGGCAGGTCTAGCCACAATGGGCTTCCCCCCCCTAAATACGAAACCCACACTTTCCCATCCATCACACACTCTATAGACCTCACTGGGAAACAGACTGGTTCAACAGCAAGAATGTTTCCGGTGTTAGTAGTTGCAGCTGTGTTTGTGTGTGTGCGTGTATGGATGTGTGTGTTTGGGTGTTTCCAGCCTTGTGCACTCTGTGAGCCACAGGAAGTGTGTTTCCCCTGATAACCACCACCTGTATAAAGAGAGAGGGGTTTCTATGATGAGGTCATGAACAACTCTTTCTCTACCTCTACTTCTCTATTTATAATCTTCCTCACTACCTCTCTCTCCTCTAACCCTCTCCTTCTTTCTCTCCTCTCACCCTCACCACCTCTCTCTCCTCTCACCCTCTCACTTCTTCCTCTCACGCTCTCTCCACCCTCCTCACGCTCTTCCTCCTTTTACTGCCTCGCTCCTCACCCTCTCTCTCTCCCTCTCCCTCTCCCTCACCCTCTCTCTCTCCTCTCCCACACTCCGTCTTTCCTTCACTGTCCTCTCTCTTTCCCTCACAATGGTCCTACAGTGTTCCGCTGTCCAGAGTTAGTGGAGTGATTCCCGTCCTCGGCTGTGTTATATTGTGTGTCTGTGTGTGTTACTGTGTTTCTGCTGTATTATTGCATGTGTCTGTGTGTGCTGTGTTATTGTGTATGTGTGTTTGTGTGCTGTGTTATTGTGAGTGTGTGTGCTGTGTTATTGTGAGTGTATGTGCTGTGTTATTGTGTGTGCTGTGTTATTGTGTCTGTGCTGTTATTGTTTTTGTGCACTGTGTTATTGTGTGCGTTATTGTGTGTGTTTGTGTGGCTGTGTTATCGTGTGCAGTGTTATTGTGTGTGTTGTGGCAGTGTGTAGAGAAGAGAGCAGGCTTTGTTACCCAGTCTAACACAATTACTGTTTGTTCAACTTGTAACACTATTACATCGGCAATTAGTCTGCTGTTATCCAGTTCAAATGAAAGAAACTGTTAAGATGTAACACTGTTAGGATGTAAATGGATTTAAATGGGACATTTTTCAAGCATATGCTGTCATATTGTGGACAATTAATTGTCCACAATGTGCCTGTCAAAAGTTTGGAAACAGCTAGTATTTAATATTTTTTGAGAGACACCTACATGTTACTATTACTTTTAAGCAAAAAAGAGACAAAAATAGATATAGGTATACATATAGCTCCAAGTAGCAAAATGTTGTAAAATTTACATAATAGATAGTTACACTGGGATTAGAAGATTTGAAACCGTAATTTGTCAGAATCCCCCCCAAATGATATATAACTCTGACTAGATTAGAACCTACAACTCTTTGCACATCCGCATTGTGTCTCATCCTACTAAGCCATTCACAGACTTAGACATTAGACTATTCCGTTATGTATCAAAAAATAAGCAGTTTCTCCAATGGCAAGCATTGTCAGATTTGGTCCAAGCTCAAACAGCTGTAATTCAGTCACATTTTCACATATCAAGGTGAAACTTTGCACGGTACTTCAGGGGGGTGTCACCTTAAAGCCTATTAGGTTTGAAAATGTTGATTTAGTGACACAAACAATTTGAGGCAATGTTGACATTTACATAAATACACCCCTTTCAGCCATGTTGTATTTGATTCAATTGTCCCAAGTAAAGTTTTGAAATACATCAATTATACATATCTGTACAATATTTTGAGTCAATTGGACCTTTGGTTCAAGAGAAGAGGAATTTTAAAGGTTTTCCCAAATTATCACTGTACAGGAAAATCCATCATGGTGGACCTTATGGGTCCTTGAGGCTTTTTTGTTCATCATGGCAAATGAGGCATGTACACCAAGTTTAAGAAGAATTGGAGCAATGGGGTTGCAATGCCATCACAAAGTGGACATTTGGGCGTGGCCTGTGGCGCCCCCTATGGTCTGATGTGGGCCATTCTTGGTGTGGGCGTTAGTTGTGGCATGTTGTATCAATGTGCCAAATTTCAGAACTTTTTACCCATGAGTTTATGAGATACGTTACTAGAATAATAATAATACCAACAATACCAGTAGGTTTCCTCCTGAGTCCTGACGGAGGAATCCTAATAATAATACCAACAATTACAATAGGTTCCCTCCTACCGGAGGAACCCTAAAAAGATGTTACCTTCGGCTATTGTTGGAGAACATGCCAACTCATTATGTAGGTTAAATACAGACCATGCATCCAAAACAATTTAAAACAGGTGGTGCATGTCTTTCTCAACAATGACAAAATGCTAGGTGTTTCCAAACATTTGAAAGGCACTGTATATTCTCTTGTTTTGTGTCTTTGTCCTCTTCTTACCTCCTGTCTCTTTCGCCTCCAACTCCATCTCTTTATCTCTCTGCTCCAGTGATCAGCCTCTAGCAAGTCTTGAGTACATCCAGCAGTGTCTGAAGTTTGACTGGGACATTCGCCTTTTCCTCACTAAGAGAAGCACTGTCAACACAGAGCTAGCCCGCGTGGTGAGCACACACCCTGACACTCTCTCTCTCTTTCACACACACACACACACACACACACACACACACACACACACACACACACACACACACACACACACACACACACACACACACACACACACACACACACACACACACACAGACCTTCTCACACACACACACATACAGGCACAGACTCACACACGCATACAGACTCACACACACAGGCTCACACACATACATACATGGTCTTACACACACCTACATTCATGTTTTTTTGCAGATGCATTTTGACTGTAAATCTCAAACTCCCATCATCCCTCGATCATTAACAGGAGCAAGATGATGAGACCGCCTCCACTATGAACCACAACATCCTGCTCCAGGAACGACCAATCAAACAGACTGTCACCAG
This sequence comes from Mallotus villosus, assembly GCA_903064625.1. Lineage (NCBI taxonomy): Eukaryota > Metazoa > Chordata > Actinopteri > Osmeriformes > Salangidae > Mallotus > Mallotus villosus. The sequence goes on from CAEFZP010002175.1 coordinate 57,979, forward strand.
GTGAGAGGGCAGGACTATGCAGTCTCTGTCAGACATCATTGGTTGAACCAGAAAGCTGATGTCATACCAGAGAATGTCTAATAAGGGGAGAACTACCACTCTCTGGAAACTTCCGGCTTCTGAACTGGTTGCAGTTCCACTCTAGTTCCTTATGAAGGGGCTCATGGGCGAGTGCAGAATGAATGGAGGTCTATGGAGCTATACCCCTCAAAATACAAGTTTCTCAGGATATACATTTTTGTCTTGTAATGTGAACGTTGCATTCGAAAGGGGAGGCAAAGAAAATACACACTGCTGGTTGTTACATTTTTGAAAAGTAGCTTTTTTGTTCTAAAAAGCCTTTTAAAATGTCAATGACGTCATACAATCAGCATTCATTAGCAGAATGCTAGCCTGTTATGGGCAACAACGACTCACCCTGTAAGAAATCGAAAGGACATAAGTACTCGTCCATTCAACTTTCGACCTATAATGTTGAATTGCAAAAACGACAATCAAATCTGAGATTTCTAAACGACAATCAGACGAAAAAGACAAATTGAGCCTTCTAGCTCCATAGACTCCCATTCATTTTCCACTCGTCCGCGATCGCCCCCAGTGGAACTCTGATGGAACTGCAAACAAATTCGGTACAATGGGGCTTAATAGGGAATGGACATTTTATTTTTTTGTACTTTAACTTAATATTCAGGATGTGGATGTGTTTTTGAACAGAGAAGCTTTGACTCTGCTCCTGGATACCTTCCACAATGAGGCAGAATCCTTTCTCCTTTCTGAGGTAACCTACGTGCACACACAGATATTCTCTCTCTCTTTTTTTTGCACCAGTGTTGACGTTGACAACATGAAGCCCTGACCTGTCTGTTCTGTCTAGGGTGAGCTTCCACTGCACGTGGAGCGCCTCGTCCAATCAGTAAAGGCGCTCTGCAGCACTCTGGCGGCTGTGGAAACGCCAGACATCACAGCCGCCCTCAACCAGCTGCCAGCATGTCCATGTCGCCTGCTTCCCAGAGTTCTGAAGGTAAACACAGGCAGCAAACCACAATTTTTTCTCCCTTGTCCTGGGTCACTTTTAGACATGACCACATGGTATGACCTTTTAAGTTGCAATGATAACTGCTGTGGGTTGCTCACCCCTGATGATTGTATTGTAATAATTAAGAATGGGTGTGTGTGTGTTCCTTCCTCCAGGATGTGTCTGTGCTGGCCAGGAGAGAGAACAGAGGTAGGCTATCTATGGACATATCTACTATAGTGAGCGGTGAAACCTCTAGTGGGGGAGAGAGGAGGCCGATGGAAGAGTCAACGAATTAAGAAGAAGAGAGGAGGGCCAGAGAGAGGAGGAGGAGGGAGAGTGGAGAAGGGACAGAGAGAGGAGGAGGAGGAGGTGACCACAGGGTCACCATGCCTCAAGTTCACCACGTGTGGCGTCCTTGAACCGCCACGGATGTCAGTACTGTCATTGCCATCTTAACATCCTTCGCAACAACAGGAACAAGACTGGTCTGTGAACAGGACGTGCACACACATAAACACACTTAAAGACACATGAACAGTGTGCGAATTACGGGGGGGTTTGAGTTACATAAATTGAGTTGACCCCCCCGATTGTCATTGTATAATTTGCACACTGCACACAAACACACACTGACACACAAACAAACACACAGAGACACATGAACATTCACATACAGAGAAACACAAACACACAGACACACACACACACACACACACACACACACCACAAAGAGACTCATACACACACACAGACACAAGAAGAAAGACACACACAGAGACACAAAAAAATAACCACCAGCCTGGCTACGGGCCTCATTTATTACTGCAAATACACAGAGGCTCTTGTTGACTTGTTCAAACCTACAATTATTGGCCCAGGTAATGTCTCTGGATTGAACACAGCAGACAGATTCAGCAGCCACTCCTTCAGTCTGTGTAGATGTGAGGTTGTGCTGGTTTAGCTCAGCCTTGTAGACGTAAGGTTGTGCTTCAGGCTTTGTGAGGTTTTGCTGGTTCAGCTCAACTGTGGAATGTCTGATGGAAGTTTACATTTCTTGTCAGAAGCGGAGATGGGTGAAAGGTCGTTAATGTTGGATTGATTTAACTTAGCATCAACATAGATTGTGGTATAGCTGAAGATCTTTGCCCGAACCCAACTGGAGCGGTCAGGTGATGCGTTTTGATTAGCATGAAAATGGATGCTGAGGCTTTTAAAAAGCTGTCAATAAAAATGTACTTGTCAGGGGTCGGGCCAAATTCTGTTGGGCTCAGGCCTTGTCGGGCCTAACTTTTAAGGCCCGATTACAGCTTTAGGTTGTGGCATGTGGCTTTATGGAGTAACATTATGTATTTAAGGACTTAGTATGTTTAGTTTTTACTGTTATTTATAGAGGCATGTAGACTTTGTAAAAAGTCCTTCATTCTTGAATGTTTGATTCCAGAACTTAAGATGAAGAATCATTAGATATTTCAAAAGTAAAATAGAAAATGTTTTCAAAAGCATAAAAGCTGAATAAGGAAGTTAATGCTTAATGTTTATATTTTTGATGTATTCTAAGACTCTGTGGTGGAGAAGCTGACGGCGGCCATCTTGGATCTGGTGGATCTGTACTGCAGCACGTTCAACGCAAACTTCCACCCGGCGCCGCAGGGCACACGCCCAGCCACGCCCAGCCAGGAGGCTGGCCTGGTCACCAACGTCCTCTCCTTCAGCGTCTACGCAGCGCACCGTGTCCCCATCACCTGGGCTGCCAGGTAGCACACACTCACGCTCTCACACACACACACACAAATACACTCAAACATATATACACACCCCACACACACACATACACAGGTTTATTTTTCCATCCTAAACTAAACATACACCGGCCTGACACAATCACAAACATAAGGCTTCATAGACATCAACATGCATACAAATACATGCTCCCATGCAGTGTTGGGCAGTAGCGTTGCTACAAGCAGCACCGTTAACTACATTTCTCATTTTTATGGTGGTAGCATTGTTGTTTTCTGAATCAAATCACTTTTCAGTAGCGAACCAATTTTATGGATCAAGTAGTGCTTGCAATATTTTCACAAGCATTTCTAAAGCTCAATCCTGAAATACAACTGCTAAGGATCAGTAAAGAAGGACGTATGAGTATGACGCCACCGCCATACACGGACCTGTATGTGTAGCCAACAGAAACACTTCATAGGACAGTGAAATCATGTATCAATCCTTGGGCAGATGCCTGCAATTTTGCTGCAGGGGAATAAAGAATTTATGAAAGGGAATAAAATAGAGTAACTGGTAGCTTAGCTCATTACATTTGCCAAGTAGCTTTTTCAACACTGCTCGCACATGATATACACATACATTAGTGCAAACACGCTGGCCTGACATTAAAGCCACAGACATGTACACATTGCACATGCACACAAGCCTCCATTTCTGTCCACTGTGAAGTCCCCAGAGGACCAAATATTTATGAGGTCATGCACACTGGCCACACACACACACATACATATACACACAGATACACACACTTTCTTACACACACTCACACAAACACACCAATACATACACACACTCCCCCTCCCCATAAACACACATAGATACACACATCCACACACGCACTCACACACACCAGCTGTTCATGCTGGATATGCAGATGTATAATCATAAAGGATTACATCGTTGTATGGTGGAGAGAGAACCCTGACAACCCCTCCTCCCCCTGACAACCCCTCCTCCCTCCTCTCTACCCTTCTCTATGGTTTCCCTACCCCTCTACTCTTCTCCTCCACTCTTCTCCTCCCTACTCTCTACCCTTCTCTATGGTTTCCCCACCCCTCTACTCTTCTCCTCCACTCTTCTCCTCCCTACTCTCTACCCTTCTCTATGGTTTCCCTACCCCTCTACTCTTCTCCTCCACTCTTCTCCTCCCTACTTTCCTCTCTCTCTCCTTCTCTCCTGTTTCCTTCCTCCTCCACACTCCTCCTCCCTATTTCCTTTTCTCAAACTGCCTGTGCTCCAGGGGCGTAGGTAGAATAATCTTTTTGGGTAGGCTTCGAAAAATATGGATAGGTATCTTTTCAGTTTTTTTTTACTTATTTACTTTGCGATGTGCACCCCCCGGTGCATAATTTTTCGGAGATATTTTCGTTTTTGGGTAGGCCTTAGATCTGCTGTGCTCTCTCGTGTCTATTTTTCATCACCATTTTCTACTTCTCTCTTCTATTACCCTGTTCTCTCCTGTGTGTGTACTCAGCCTTGCTCCACCCTCTCCTTCTCCCTCTCTCTCTTGTCCCCCTCCTCTCTCCGTTCATTTATCCTGACTGAACAACTGCCCCTCTCTCCATTCCACTGGCATGATTCCACATCAACTGGCAGATGTCACCTCACACACATGCACACTAATCTGAGCCCATACCAGACCATGCTCACTTCACACACATACACACACGACACACACACTAATCTCAGACCAGACCACTCTCACATGTCCTCCACTATGCGTCTAGAATCTTGCTCCAGCTTTGTTGCCCCTCCCTCCCCCCCACCCAACACACACACCACTTTTCCTTTAGTCACCCGTCTCTTTGTATCCCCCTTGAAACTGCAACATGATTGGTCGCTGTCAGCCAGCCTGGGAGCAGGCTGGCTGACAGCCTGGGAACCCTGCCTAACCTCCTGACCCCAGGAGGCGGGGCCAGGGAGCTGGGTCTTCGGTCACGAGGCACCTGTCCGGCAGGGGTGGAGGGCAGGGGTGCTCACATGCCATCTGTGTGGTAGACAGGAATGGAGGAGTTTGTGTGTGGCAACAGTTGGTTTTTCACAAGGGACAGCATGCTTAAAAACCACTTCATTTTAGAGTATTCCAGGTAACTGGGACATTCTCTTTATAGTGAAATATAACAATCCTGATTTCCAGACTTTTACTTTAGGTCTGAATGCAATTTTCCAATCCAATTTCCTTGGTCTCACATTAAGCCTTCTCCTTCTTTCCTTCCTCTGGAAGCCCACTGGTTCCTGCACTACTGCAGGAGTGGGGGCCAGAGTCTAGGGGAATCCAGGAGGGAGGGGGAGAGGAATGGAGAGAGAACTCAGTGAGGGAAGCTTTTAATAGATGCTGAGAGATTGAGAGGGGGGAAAAGAGATGGAAATGGAAAGATCAAGAGAGAAAAAGAGGGAATTGCTAAGAGAGTAGGAGAAAAAGAGGCAGAGAGAAGATTAGTACAGGGGCTAGGAGATAATCACCAGACTTTTTTACTGTGGGAAGTTAGCCACACTCCCACACATACACACTTTCACACACTCTCATACACACTCACACTCACATGAGAGCTCCTGTCTGTTTTCCCACAGTCAGAAAAGCCTGAATTCATTTAAAGTCTTACTCTGAGGAGTGTTTTGTTGTAACTGTCACTCACACAGTCACATGATTCCAATGTGCATTTGGATTCGCTCCCTTTCATGAATGTCAGCTGTTGCCATGACAAGGTTAGCTTTCTCATGGAGGTTAACTAACAACTTCTCTTAGCACATTTCCACTTTTACATTCGGCGGTCTTTGGTTACATTTCCTACCTCATGTGACCCTGTTGGCTGACCTCTGCTTCCTCTTCCTGTCAGCTATGAAGGCTTCTTCCTGTCGTGCTCCCTGACCCACGGAGGGGTGGAGCTCTGCGCCCCTCAGCACACCAGCAAGCAGGCTGTCAGCAAGCATCTCTTCCACCTGGTGGTGTGGGACCAGAGGTAGGCAATCCTCAGAGGCCTGCAGCAATCACAGCACACCTTACACATGGAAAGTTGTGTAAACAATGCTTACCCAAGGCTCAGATAGGAAGTACATACTGCAGCTGCCCTTAGGGTTGCCACCTTCAATACAGAAAAAGGACGCCTGCTCCAGCGGGGGCCACACCCCTCGGGGCCACGATGACGTGCCAATGGTGGTAAATCACAACTTAACAAACATGTTTTCATAAAAATATTAAGATTAATACATGGACATTATAAAGATATATCTGCTATTGAAATCAGTGTGAATAGATACACTCAGTCTCCCTCTATTACAACTCAAGTGGTCATAGCTGAATACTGTAACCAGAACAGACTTGGATCCAAGCGCAGAGGTGTTTTATTTAACGGGATAGTCCAGGAACAGGCAAAAGTTGGTACACCGGCAAACAGGGCAATATAGGTATTTCAAAATCGTGGTCGGTATACAGGCAAATGGTCGTTCAGAGAAACTGACAAAACTGAATGTAACAAGGCTCAGACTGACTAATTAAGAAAAGAGTAAGACTTTGCAAAGAAGCTACGAAATATTAGGGTTTAAATAGCGAACTAAAATGGGTCAAACAAGCAACAGGTGAAACCAATAAAACTCAGGGGAGGCAGAGCGCAGCCTCATGCAGGGTACGGAGGCGTGACAAATACACAGCTATGACGATAGCTGGAGCTGCCTCCGCCATTCTTTAAAAAAGACTCAGCCCAAGAGACCCGCCCTCATCTGACTCTGATTGGCCGTGTACCTGAAACAAACCGATCAAACCAACGATGGCAGCGAGTATTACCCAGGGGCAGAATAGGACGAGTTTTCACAAAATGGGACAAAACCCGTCCCGTATTGATTCAAAACAGGACGCGCTATTTTATTCTCAAATACGGGACAATTCCGTATATTAAGCACATTCTGTTTCATGCAAAATGCAAGCATACTGACAAACAGGCGGATGGATGGATGGACGGACGGACGAACAACCACATTGTATTCCTGGAGCTGACACCAGGGGCCTCATGTATAAAGGATTGCGCAGCTTTCATACCAGAAGATGGCGTACGACCAAAACTCGAAAAGTACCTACGCACAGAAATATTCACATGTATGCTATAAAACCGGTCGTACGCCAGGTCCGGCGCACCTTTCCTTTATAAATCACAATCAACGTGAGATCGACCGCACGTGAACGAGCCACTGACCCCGCCTTGCCCTCCCTACCATAAATGAATATGCAGATGGCCTATAAATGCGCTCCTGAGGTCTTTTTTTTCTCTTCTGAATTACCTTTTCTTCAAATAAACGCCGCTCTTAAATAAACGCCGCATCAAAAATTAGCGTTATTCAATAAACGCTGCAGCATTTATTCGAAGAAATACGTACGGTAAACTGGCTAAACACGCAAAAAAGAAAACATTCACAGACTGTGAGATCAAAGTTCTGACAACAGAGGTGGAAGCGAGAAAATGTGTCCTGTTTGGCGGCCTGTCATCGGGTAGGCTATTAGCGACAAAAGAAAGTCGGAGTGGAAAACTGTCGCTATTTGCAACCTTTCTTGTTTTTAACCTGTAGCACTTTGAGATTTAGCTAAATGTAAAGTGCATTACAAATAAAATCATTAGGCTTATTATTATTATAGGGCCGTAAATGCTGTGGGTTCCGAGAACCGGACCATGGCAGAAAGTAAGAAGAAATGGTCCGATGTAAAATTTTAAAGTAAGGAACGAGTGGTGGCGCATGGTAACAGCATGGCAGCTATAGGGTTAGCGCGACATGCATTTCCTGATTGATTTTGTCGTTCGTTTGACACCCTCAAATTTAACAGAAGTTATTAAATTGTGGCGGATTAAACAGTAGCCTAGCCTATATATAATTTCCCGTTTTGGCATTTTGATGTGATCATCCACATTATTGATCAAACTTACGTTTTTTGAATAGTCAACGTCATAGAAGTATGAAAGTAACTGTAGTGGAAACGTTACTTTGTAATGTTTGGTGAATTTCGGCACTTTTCAGTTAGAATTTGCCATGTTACAGAGCCAGACAAGACTTTGTGGACGGTCCGCACATTTCCGTTGTCAAAAGTTTCCGTGACGGCCCGCACATTCTCACGTCAAGTACATTTTTATACATCACACAAGTGTGCGTGGAAACCAGCTTTACGCAAGCTTTATACATGAGGCCCCTGGTGTTTAATTTGTCCACTATGTTTAGCATTAACCTATTTTCTCTATGTCAACTGCAGGAGGAGGGGGGGGGGCAGTTGACATTGTGTATGTGGGTGTTAGTGTCCTTGTAGGAGCAGTTATAAGCTACATGCTACCTAGTCCGCTGTTTTGTTCGTACAAAGACGTTAGCAGATTCCTCCATTGGGTCCCTCTTCCTGTCCCTGTTTTGTTCAGTTATTTTGAGGAACCATTGTTGAGGTATTTTTAGTCAGACATCCTTGTGTATATACAGTTGTTTGTGTATGTATAGGTCCATTAAGGGTGTTTGATAGCTTTGTTAGGCATTCACAGTGGCTTGGGAAGAAGGTGACCCTCCGTGTGTCAAGGACCTCCTGACCGACGGGTTTACCGCCTCCTATGACCTGGTTGAGCTTGAGTAGCAGAACACACCAAGCTTCACCCCAGCCTGTTCTGGTCAGGAGTTACAGAGTCCTGAGGGAAATAGTTAACTATATTTATACCATGGTCTGGGTGAATACTCGATTCTGATTGGCTGCAGGGGTGTCTATTATCCGGTGATATACAGACACCTACTACGTACTTGCAGCAAAACGGTCTGTTCGCCGTTCTAAATTATTGCGCTGGCTACATATGAGCCGGTACAAAGTGTCTGAATAAGTAACCATAACACCAGGGACCCAGTCAAAGCCTCCATTTACAATTTTGAAAGACTTTAACGAGGTGTACAATATCACCCAGTGGCGGTCCTAGCACATTTGTCCCCCCGGGACAACGTTTTCACATTAGCCAATCAGAACGCTCGTACTGTCGTTGCCATAATAACTACTTAGTAACCGAGAGTGAGGTCATGCCGGGAAATATCAAACTGAGGCTTGAACGTATCGACCGAGCGATCGAGGTTAGTACGTTTATTATATGGCATTTTTAGCTCTTTTCATTTTGTAAATGAAAATAAATGGTAGGCTAATTGTAACTAGCTCTCAAGTCTTCTCACGGTGTGTTTCAGGTGTTGCCTAGCAACCAATTACTTTTGATAGAAAGCGGACAACACGGTTCTGCTAAAATGGCTTTAATTCCAACACAAATAACGACTGTTTTAGAAAGTTAACAATGTATCTGTCGCTGTTGATGTCTTCAGTATCGTCTGGATAATAAAACTCAGCTGACTCCTCGATATCGCAAATTTGGAAGATGACGTCAGAGCAGGGCAATAAGAATCCGTGTCAGACCGCAGACAGGCAATGAGGTCAATACTCGGCTGGTATGACTACCCATTTGCCAATCAGAATGCTCGTACTGTCGTTGCCATATAATAACAGGTGATATTGTACACCTTGTCAGGGATTATCCCTTTTTTAACATGTACATGTCTATACAACATGTTCATTCAGTATACGTTATAAATACATCAACATGTTTTACATTTATAGATTTGTATACATAACAATACCGGCATATACAATATAATAATGTAATGTATTTATTAAGATGGTTTTATTCAAAGAGATGTCCAGATTTGAACCTGCAACCTCCTAATCTGCTGTCCAATGCTGAGCTATAGCTCTTACCCATGTGACCTATATAACATGTATAGATCTCTCTATATACATTGTTTTCATACACTATGTAATACCTCAATATTGGATTTAACTGTACATTAAAAGGTCACAATAATGAGTACATTAGTTAGTGAATGTTGGCAGTCTCGTTTTCCTGTCAGATTATTCTACACACCACCCTTATCAGCCTTGCATCACTCAATCCTGTCCTCCTTTTCTCCCTTTTCCTCTTCTCCTTTCCTCCCCTCCCTCTTTCCCTCCCAAGGATATGCTTCCCAGTTCAGATCAACCAGTTGCCGCGGGAGACCCAGCTGACTGTGACCCTGTATGCCAGTGCGCTGCCACCACCTGGGACGGAGGAGAAGGGAAAGCAGCGCCGCAGCATCGAGGCTCTGGGCTGGGTCACCATGCCCCTCTTCAACTTCAGACAGTGAGTCAGCAGGACCAGATAGCTAGCAAAAGACAGACAAGTTATGTACAGTGCAATAAAATACGCCACTAGGTTTATGTTAATTAATTTAATTTTGTCAAAACATTCTTCTCTCACTGTAGTGGGACCAATGGTTGACACAAAGAAAAAGTACCAAGTTGACATGCATAGCACTTAGATAGCGCAGGGGACTGGTACCATGTAGCTATCTGGCTAGCCCATAAAGGAACAGTCGCAGGGGACTGGTACCAAGTAGCTGGCTTGCCATTAGCCCATGCCGTCTGGTAGACCTTACTGGAGCAAATGGTCACAGACTACTGGACTACCAAATTTTTCGTAAATAAGCCGCATTTTTTATAAGCCGCACCCCACCAGAATGGGAGCTTCATGTTTGTAAATCAGAGTACAGGCCGCACTGGAATGTAGGCCGCGCTTTAAACTTTTCCTGCTTTTCCAGAAACGCCGCCCCTCCCTCCCTCAGTTACAACGTTTACAAGTTTTTAAGACGGCTACACAAATGACACATCATTGGAAAGCTACGATTCTTGTGCTTCCATTGAAATAAAACTTTTCAAGATCAAGTCACAACAGCAAGTACATTTAACGTCTTTGTTCGGTCCTGAATATATATTCACCGCCAAACGAAAAAGTTTTACTCACCCTCAAAGGTTCATAATATATGGTCCAGGTATGCAAACAAGTCCATCAAACGTTGGTTAATTTGGGCTGGTTACATTCCCAAAGGTCCAAAGTATCTAACCATGTCAAAAGTTTGTCCAAATACATTCATAAATAGCTATAATCCTTTGTTTCATTATGCTAGTTAGCGACGAAAGAAAAACCTTATTCACATAAAAGTAGTATTTTCTCCACTTTCCAATATAGTATTCTCGAAATGTCCGTTGAACCCTCCCCTTTCGATTGACACCAAGATTGACCCAATCAGAGCTTCCATGCCCTGTTGACAGCCCTCTACAGCCAAGTAGGTCTGTGCGTCCCGCCCCCCCCCCTCACACTCGTTCTACACGAATATCTAACACGTGGCTTTGAATGGCTCTGAAATGAGCTTGTTAGCCTTGTAGCTAAGGAAATGCTGCAAAAGCTAATACCCAACATGCCAAGTTTCTGTGGAGCCTTCAAAATAAAAGTATATTGTTAATATACCGAAAAAGTCAGTAAAGCGAGATGTGGCTGCTGTCTGTCCCGTTGAAAACCATTCAAACAGGATGCCAGCATTGTTTTTTTGTTGCGAGCTACGGCCCATTGGTTGGCCCATTGGCTCTGGCCCATTGGTTGCAAATCGTCACTCGTGCGTCATCATGCTATGTTCATATCGTGCAGTCGCAACTCCTTCACTTGCTTTCAATGCGAAATCAATGTTATGTTTTACTTTATCGCACTGTTGTTCCGTGTGTCAGCCCGTTACTCGCGCACTATGCTCGTAAATAATTTTTCAAGTTCGCACATACCTATTTTTAGGCGCAAATGCAAGTGAAATACTCGCACTGTAGAGCCCTGTATATGTGAGAGAAAAAAGGTTGTTCCCTTGCCGAAGGCAGAGCACACCCAACTAGAGAGCATACAATTTCAATAAGCTACTGTAACAACGTTATCACTGGAAATATTTCAGATGGAATCGCGATTCAAACAGTAGCTCTATGTCTGCTAACTTATGACATGTCCCCAAAAACGTAAATAAGCTTGACATTTATTTAGTGGAAAATCGCTCATGCATAAAAAGCTCAATAGCGATCATTGTCAGTAACAACGCAAAATGTGATATAGCCCTTTGTGGAGAAGCTGGCCCGGTAAAATTGTAGCTATACTACAGTGTTCGTCTTGGTGGTGATCGTTGGTTGAACGTTCCGTTGTACGGTTTAGGCTGAAATTAAATATTGCTTTCATGAACAGATTGACGTTTAGGCTGTGTCAATGAAGTTCGGGTTAGTAGTCAGACAGTTTCAGCTATTGAAATACTTTTGATTTAAGAGAGTGCCGAACATGTTCTGTCGCCGTTTGACTTCCTACTGTAAACAGCTGTGGATGTTTTTGTTAGCTACACAGTGTCTCGCGTAGGCTACAGCGTTGCAGTTCTGGTTTGAAATCACAGGTAAAGATTATTTCACCAACAAATCGTTTACTTGTAATCTAATGTCATAATAAATCGCACAACGAAAATGTATTTGTGAGTAATGTTTATTTTAACGATTGAAAACAGATGCATCATAGACCGCTGTAGTAGGCCTATGTGTTGCCCGGGCAACATAGGCTAATGTCATGATGCTAATGCTTCAGTGAAATAGTAGACTACTGTTTCCGAAAGTAGATGTAGTTCCTCAATAATATCAGCTTATATTGTACATTACACTTCACAATTGTCTTTCATATCACAAAGTAAAACGAGTAAATAGTTATCACCCTGGCCTATTTGCTTGTGGCGTTTCTGCAGCTGCCTTGCAGTAGCGTTAAAGCTATAGCCTAGCTATCTCCCAGAAGTTAACAAGCTGCTACACTAATGTTCTGCTAGAGGTAGTCACGCGTGTTTCGTGACGTTAGTAGCGTCAGTGACTGGCTAGCAAGTTAGCCAGGTAAATAAAAAGACAAGCAACTCAATGGCTACCAACTTTTGACATGACGTTTTCTAAGTAATCAAAATATCGACGGATGCTAGGGGGGCGGCACGATACCATCTTTGCTGTGCAACAGTCTTCTATGCACGTCGTATCTAATGCGTCGTTGCTAACATGTGCCGACGCTGTGACGTAGGCTATTATAACTGAGTAGTCTACCCTTTGCCGACAAAATCAACTTTATGCCTCAAAAACGTTGTATCCTCCTAAACTGTGCAATGGAACGTAAACAAAAGTAATGCCAACGCAATCGAGACCAAGACGAAACTTTTGACATCGACGTTCTCTATGTAGTCCAAATATTGACCGAGCCTTAGGGGGGCAAAAAGAATAATAAGAATAATAAATATATATGTGAGATAACAAAGGATGCGCCACGACTTCGTGGGGCACACCCAATTAGAGCTGTTTCAACTTTGTCTGAATCTAACAACGCTTGTTTAGTTAAACAGGCATGCGCAATTTCACCTTGAAATGTCAACCGCTTCAAAAAGCTGACCAAAGCTAATACTCATATCAGGCAGTTGGAGCACAGCTAGATAATCAGCGACAGCGCCCTTGGGTACCCAGCATGCAGTGTGGCATGTCAAAAAATGCAAAGACTTGTGGAAAATAGTTTGGTTGCAACAGCCATGCGAGGGATTTTCAGTTGTTGTGTTCTTTCAGTTAGATGTTTGTAATGTTTTCTTTTGTTAGTTAATATAATCTTGTTGGTCACCCTGATTGTGCATGTTGTGTAGTTTAATCGCACCAGAGAGTCGGCTGCTGTACTATCACAGACTATTCTCGCAAGCAGCTGAACATGAACTTTGCCTAGCCCTGTTGCCCACATGACTATTGTTAATTGTGCATTGACTGAGATTCTGGAAAGAGATCAACTCAAGAAGAGTTTCAATATCCTATAAAAAGCTAATACTCTGCCCTTTCTAGTCATAACATCTTAACAGTTGGTGTGTAGCAGAGAGGATAGAGAGACTGACTTGTATCTAGGGATGGGCGAATTATGCCTTGTGAAGCTTTGGTGGTTTCTTCCGGATGTGCCGGCCCAAAGAGCATTGAAGATAAGCAGCATCATCTAGCAGCTGTTTAAACTGGCTAAATGAGGCGTAGTGGTTGTCTCTGACGGTAGACTACCCTACGTTATTTAATATTTTAATTAAGGCTACATGTGTTCATTTTGATCTGATATTAGTGCTCACACATTAAAATGTTGTGATACATCTGTAGGCCATTAGAATTGTGTCATTTTCTCACAATAAAAGGGAAAGAATATCTTCCGAGGTGCCCTGCACGGGGGGACGAACTCGGGTATCCAGACTCGCGTTGACAATACGTCGTAGAATTACGCTTTAACCAGCTACACCACCGAAAAAAAGCTGTTACTTGTTGATGCAGGTGGACGGTCTTTATAAGATACGGTCTTTATATCAATTAAACTAGATTACACTGATGTTTTCTTATTCTTAACATTTGTGATATGTAGGCCTATTGTGAACTGGGGGGACTTTATTATTACTAATTATTATGTGACATGTTGACGAATCATCAACATTTGTTTTCTGGGCACTGTATAGACCTACCTAGTCCTATCATGTTACGTTTAATTTCAATAAAATAACACAACACTCAAGTGCACGGATTTATAATTATTACAATACGGATTTGGCTAAATAATAATGACCGATGGAAGAAACTCGAGCGATGCCTGGTGCTGCTTCTCTGGCGATGTTTGATTTGTCTTTAACAAGAAGCGGTGGCTTCGTTCCCTCTATGGCTCTGGTTCAGAAGAGCGGCAAAAACTTCGAACCAGTTTGTGTTGTTTGAAGCATTGAACATCATCTATCACGTGGTTTGTTACTTGATACAAGCTCCAAAACACTTTTTCGATATTGGTTTTGCATTGGTTTTGCGACACAAGCATCGATGCGTCAGTGCCATACATCCCATCCCTACTTGTGACGTTATGCTCATGAGTTCAAATCCCCGTTCATTACAAATGTAGATGCCTTTTTAGAGGTTTATATTGGCTGTTAGGTATTGTTAGGTACTTGTTTAGAGTAGTTCAGGGCAAGAAGGTGAACATTTGCCTTCTGCTCCACAGCATCTTGACTTGTGGCAGGAGGTTACTGGGCCTGTGGCCGTCCACGCCAGGAAGTGGGAACGCCCGTTCCAGCTCGCCCAACTTCAGCCAGCCGGACAGCGTCATCCTGCAGGTAGGGAATACACAGCACACATATGCACATGCGCATATATGCATAAAATACACACAGATACACAAATAGATACACACAAATACACACGCATAAAGACACACACAAGTTGAACAGATATACACACAGATACACACAATGCACATACAGATACAAACACGGATACACACAGATACACCCCCAAACGCCCAGCAATTAACACATCAGTTTCATCTATCTCTTCAGCTGGTAGGAATGGCGTTGGAACAGATGTAGTATGGACTTTCTATGAAAGATTCAGGTGTCTGCATGGCCAGGCTAGAGTGATGACTCGGGTTTGGTGTTCATAGGTGTTTGTAAGGCATCTGTGTGACTGACCCAGGTGTCACATTTGTTATACCCAGGTACACAGTGACTTTACAGGAGGAACAACCATGTAGTGTAAACACAGATGGAGAAGTTCACACACACCAAGACACACATAGACACATACATTCACAGACACACATACGCAGACACACATTGTCTCAGTAATACCAAACTTTGACAGCCTCTGCTTCCAGACCACTGGATCCTACTGACACCCTTTGTTTTAGTGCGCTGGCCTGTGTCTCAATGTGTGTGTTCTGGCTTCTTACCTCATTAGCCACTTAATTGCCATTTGCACATAGAGGGAATAGGATCTTGTGCACATACACACACTCACTCACACACACTTCCCTCGTGGACACACTTCCTTCATCCTGTATGAACCACTTCTGGGGCCCAATGTACATCTGCCCTTAATTAACCTACATCGAGCCCCTTCATAAACATTCACGTGCTCACGCTCACTCACACACACTCATGCACTCACACACTAACTTATACACACACATACACCATCAAACCTCTTACTCTTCCTGGCCTCGTTTTTTGCATTACCCTTCCTTTAATCTCTCTCTGCTTGCCAGGAATATCATCTCCTACGGCATTTCATATGGTTTACCTTATATCTGTCACATATCTCTCCATTTCAACCCTCCCTCTCCCCCCTCTCTATTTCTTGTTTTCTCTCTGTCTCTCCTCTTTTTTTCACATCAAACACATGTACAGGATATGTCTCACAGCTGGATACTAGCTGTATGAGCGTATGTTTGGGTGTGTGTCTGTGCGTACATGTGTTTAGGTCTGTGTATGCATGTTTGTGTTTGCGTGTATGTTTGGGGGGGGGTCGGCCAGGTGATAATGTCTTAATCTCCTCTATGATAGACCCTGACTGTACCCTTTTCTCTGGTAGAGTCAACAAACCAGCAGACTAAACATGACCCCCCACCTCTCCCCAACAAGGTGGATTTTCCCACCTCAGCTTTCGAGGTGCGCTTCAGCACCCCCCCCACCCGCTGACTTCTGTCCCCAGTATGAGTTCTCTCGTCTGGACACCATCAGCCAGATCCAGCTGCAGAACGTGCTTCACAAGAAGTCCCTCTTCTGGTGAGTGCCTGCCCCCCTGCCTGCCTGTATTTCTATCGGTCTATCTGTCTGCCTTTGGGCCTAGTTTACCCATTTCGGATTGGTTTCAAATTTAGCAAAAATCTGGAAAAAGCTAGTAGCATGAGCTAGGTTTGAGATTCGAACCAAAAAATATTGGGGGAGATATTTTTATATATGTTGACTGTAGTTAATAGAATAAAAATGACTGGACGAGTTGGGTAGCAAATCCGAAATGCAATACCACCTACATCCACCGGGGCCGTTGCCTCAAGCTGAGGGGCGAGGGTCTGCCTATTCCTTATTTGCCTATACGCTTAGTTTTATTTAATTGCGAATGCCTTTGTTAATCGCATTAGTTCAATCGCGGTAGCCAACTGTTGGATAATAAAAAGGACACCGGCAAAATATTAACTTTGCAGATTGCTGAGTGCCCGGTTCTTGAAATCCGTGTGTGTGAGTGTGTGTTGATGGTCAGGGGTGATGTGTTTGTTTGGGTGTGTTTGTTAGTGGTTAGGGGTGGTGTGTGTGTGTTGGTGGTTAGGGGTGGTGTGTGTGTGTTGGTGGTTAGGGATGGTGTGTGTGTCTGTGTGTTTTGGTGGGTATACGGTTGGGTATCGTTTGGATTTATAGGATTCTGATGCCGAACCGGTATTTAAAAAAATATTCAGATTCCTAAACCGATTCCTGAAAAACTGAAAGCTGAAAGTAATCAAAAAAAGGCTAACGATAGACTAGCAGAGCAGTTCTAATATGTTTACTAGCGATCACGTGCAGTGGATGGTTAATATGCTTTAATGTCCGTTTTGGTGAGCCCAAGGGGAAAATATGGCATTTTGAAAGTAGCATACATTTACGGGAGCTAACTAGCGGTAGACTACAGAGAAAGTGTGATAGTTAACATCCCTTTCGGTTTACATCCCTTTCGGAGAAAATATTTCAGTTGATACATTAAGTGGAACCGAAATGAGGAACCGAAATGTGCGTTCTAATCCGGTCCGATTCCTACCGGATGCAAAGGAACCGGTTCCGTAGTGGAACCCGGTTTTGGTACCCAACCCTAGGCGGTTAGGGGTAGTGTGTGTGTGTCTTCAGAATGATTGGTAGCCCCTCTCTCCCCAGGTTGACCCTGGAGGACCGGCGCCTGCT
This sequence comes from Mallotus villosus, assembly GCA_903064625.1. Classification (NCBI taxonomy): domain Eukaryota; kingdom Metazoa; phylum Chordata; class Actinopteri; order Osmeriformes; family Salangidae; genus Mallotus; species Mallotus villosus. The sequence continues at coordinate 75,383 of CAEFZP010002175.1, forward strand.
GTGGGAGAAGAGAGCGTTCTGCCAGGCCCAGAGTGGAGCCCTGCCCCTGGTGCTGGCCAGCGCCCCCTGCTGGGAGTGGGCCTGCCTGTCCGACATCTACGCTCTGCTGCGCCAGTGGGCCTGCCTCAACCATCTGGATGCCCTCGGACTGCTGCACGCCTCGTAAGACACACACACAGGCACACACAGATGTAGAATCACTAGGCCACACCCACAATCATCCACCAATCCCATATAAAACACACAACCCTCAATGAGTAAAATGGAAAAGACCACACTGATCTTCTGCTTGTCAACGAATAAACAGTAACCCCGGCAACCGACTCCCCCAGAGTAACTGTCACCAGTGGGCAACTGTTGCAGCAAGGCGCGTGGCAATGTCAGTGCACCTTGTCAAGTTGTGTTATTGGGTGTGATCTGAGAGGGACGCAAGGTTTACTAGAGGCTAGAGAGAGAGAGCTCAGCCTGGTGAATCTACCGTGCTGACCAACGAACTGGACCTTGAAGCCATATCTTAGCTAAGCAGTAGAGAGAGAGTGTGTGTGTGTCTGAGGGTTATAAGCAATTCAGTGACAGTGTACACTGTCCTAATGAGTGTTTGTATGTGTGTGGCCCAGGTTTCCAGACCAGGAGTTGCGGCGGACAGCTGTCCAGTGGATGGACTCCATCTCAGACTCAGAACTTCTCGACTTCCTGCCTCAACTGGTGCAGGTACCCCCTGGAGTTAGACCACCCCTACCCTACCCTGGGGATAGACCACTCCAACCCTAACCTACCCTGGAGAAAGACCACCCCTATCCAGTCTGCCACCTGTAAAGCCTAAGATCCTACAGAAAATATATTTCTGTAACCCTCTGTCTCTCTCCTTCCCTTCCCCCTCTCTCTTTCTGTGTCTGTTCTTTTCTCCCTTTGTCTCTCCCTTCCCTTACCTTTCCATCCCTCCCTCTCTCTCTCTCTCTCTCCTTGCCTCTCTCTCTTCTCTCTCCCTCTCCCACCCAGGCTTTAAAGTATGAGTGTTACCTGGACAGTCCCCTGGTTCGTTTCCTGCTCCGTAGAGCCATAGGAGACATCCGCATAGCTCACTACTTCTTCTGGTGAGCCTCCCCGCCGACACATACACATGCTCACTAACTCTCACACGTACTCACTAATTCACACACATTTACACAGTCAAGTTAAACACCAGAGTCAAACACACACCTTTACTCAGAAAAACACACTCACAACTAAGTTATTGAAATGTAAACACACAGCATGTGTCAGACAGTCGGAATCCTTTGAACGCAGTAATGCCACATGCCCCCTGTTGGAAAGATGAGGAACTGCAAATGCCAGACTTTCACTATGTGAGGCTTGGAAAAATGAAATCCCTCTCCTCACCTTCCCCCCGCCCACAACTCCCTTCCCCGCCCCATTTCCTCTCCCTCCCCCAGGTTACTGAAGGATGCCCTTCAGGACAGCCAGTTCAGTGGGCGTTACCAGCACCTGCTGGCGGCACTGCTGTGCTGCGTGGGCCGTGGTCTGAGGGACGAGTTTGACCGCCAGAGCTGGCTGGTGTCCATCCTGGCCACGCTGGCGCAGCGCGTCCGTGATGCCTCACCGTCCAGCCGACAGGTGTGTGTGTGTCAGGTGTGTCGGGTGTGTGTATGTGTGTCAGGAATGTTATTGTGTGTCAGGTGTGTGTGTGTGTCAGGTGTGGTTTTGGGGGCTGGTGATTAAGGAGGGTGGTGATCATTCATACCTCTCACTTGTAGCTTACATTTGGCTGCTGGGAATCTTGTTTTGCCTAGCTTATGTGTGTGTGTTTCCAGGCGATCCTGCGAGAGGGCCTGGAGGAGGTGAAACACTTCTTCTCTGTCAGCAGCAGCTGTTGTCTACCCCTCAACCCAGCCTTGCTGGTCAAAGCCATCAACATCCAGGTCAGTGTGTTTGTCTGCACTTGAAGACTTTTGTCTTGAATGTGTATTGTTGTTTGTATGTGTTTGTGTTGGGCGGGGTTCCATTGTTTTTGTAAATGCAAGTCATCTTCATCATCTCCTGATGTCTGTTAATTTCCCCCTCTCCCCTGGGATAGTCATGCTCCTACTTCAACTCCAACGCTGTGCCCCTGAAACTGTCCTTCCAGACTCTAGACCCCAGAGGAGACAATGTCAACGTCATCTTCAAGGTACGTCAGGGTCACAGTCCTACAACACCTCTGGGTCACAGGCATATACAGCACCGCAGTAGAAAAACACATGCCGAGCACCCCTGTAGTTCCAGTAGAAACACTGTCTCAGCAGAAACACAGTGAGGGCCCAGTAGAAACACAGTGAGACAGGGCTTGAATTTAACTTTTTTCCGTGGTAGCATTGGTGCTCCCAACTTTGAAAAGTTAGGAGGACCAACAAACATTTAGGACAAGGGTACTCAATTAGAAACCCAAAAGGTCCATTCACCAAATTTTCATTTAGTCCAGGGTCCGGAACAGTGATGGTTTATTTTTCTGGCCCTTACCTCAGAGTTCTGGGAGTAGAAATGTTGTTCAAACCGTCTATGCTTTGTGTCATAGTGACGTTGCACGTTACCACTTTTGTCACCGTCTCATTGCATTTAAACACATCGGTTTTGTGCTCCCCACCGGCAAATTTGAGATTTTTGGAACCAACTTTTCGCTTTTTGTCAGGTTTTGTCACGCCATGATTTTCGCTAAAGGCCCCGTCACACCATAACGTTCTGGTCAACGTTCTATGACGTTAGAGGAAACGTTGGTAATCATCCATGGTCGCTGGTACAGTGCCAGAAGAGGTGTCAGACGTTGTGTGGAAGCTGGTGACGCTGGTAATCGTCGGTGATCGGGGGAGAACACTGGTCCCAACATTTTTGGGGAACATGCACAAAAGTTCTCATGGAGACCAGCGTTCTTCAACGTTTAATTTTAAACGCTGGATAACGCTGAAGAACGTGTGTGGAACGTTTGACGAACGTTGCACGCGTTTGGCTATCGTTAGTCAGTCATTACCCTAGCGTTACTTGGTTGTCATTCATCGTTTGCTTTCGTCGCAAAAGAAAATGTTGTTTTCATCGCTTTCGTCACATGTTGTCGCGACCCAGTGACACGTCATCACACGCTAATAGTTTTCAGGGGTGTCTTACTTGGTCGCTGTTACACTCTCCTCATGCGTCAGTCCCACGATAGTCATGCGTTATAGTCACACGTTAGTCACACGCCAGATGTGTCCACCTCGCCCTAGAACGCTCAAAATTGAACGGTTTAAAACGTTCAGAGAACGTTGACCTGAACGTTATGGTGTGATGGGGCCTTAAGGAAGAAACAGGTACCGTTAGCAAATCCTTAGCCTGCGTTGCTGCGAATGACACACACAACCTGCGTGGCCCACAGTTATTACAGCTCCTAATTGAACCTTTGGATTGGACACGGAAGATAGAAACCACATCTAGTAGGAAAGAAATTTAGGCAATAGCGCAAAATCATGCACCAATGAAAACTCTTTTGGATCATGATTAAATTAGAATGTTGATTTTGTCTTCGGTCCAAATTGTATTGTGTCTGGGTCCGGACCACCTTTCCACCAAAGTGAACCAGGAACTAGTTCGGAGCTGGTGCTAGAGTTGGTTCAATTTGCCACTCCCTATTAAGCCCCATTGTACCGAATTTGGTTGCAGTTCCACCAGAGGTCCACTGGGGGCGATCGCGGCATGAGGCAATGAGTGCAAAATTAATTAGAGTCTATGGAGCTAGACGGCTAAATTTGTCTCTTTCTCCTGATTGTCGTAGAGAGAATTATGACTAAATATCGCCGTCAACGAACCTTTATCACGTGACGAAAACGAGACACAACGTAAATGCTGGTCATGTGACGATGACTATAATTAAATGTATAATGAAATATTGTTGACGTATAAAAACAAGACTAAATGTCGTTTAAAAAATAAAAACTGCTAAAATGTCTAAATTTGTGACGAGACGAAATGTTACAACGTTATTTTGTCTTGTTTAGTCGCAATATTATTATTAGCCTGAGCCAACTCAGGCTGTGGTTAATGTGTATTATTTGAACGTTAGCTTTAGACGTTACACAAACGTCTGAGACAAACGTGTGTGACTAGCGTGTGTGTATTTCTTTGTGAGAGAGTGTAAAGTGGGTTAACATGTGTGACATGTACTGTGTGTGTCTATTTGTTTGTGTGAGAGTGTTAAGTGGGTTCTTAGTTCCTACCTGACTGACTGATGTGTAGGCCCTACTAAGCATCCCTTGATGGCCAAATACTGTACAGTTTTGTCATTCACATAGCAATCACACTGAACTGAATTTTGCATCAACAACATGACTTTGAATACCTTATTCTAGACCAATACATTTAAACAAATGATATTGGCATTAAAATGCCTCCAGAGACCACTGCTTACATTACTTCTTTTTTTTTAGAGACTAAAATACAATTTCCATTGACTAAAACTAGACAAAAATAGTAATGGATAATTCTGACTTGAATAATCAGACTTTTTCAGACTTTTTATCGACTGAAACTTGACTAGACTAAAAAGAGTATGAACGTGACTAAAACGAATAAAAACTCAGATGACAGCTTGACACAAAGATTAGACTAAAACTCGAATTAAAACAGGTGGACAAAAACTAAACTACTCCCAAGACCCCAGAGATCTTATTGTCAAAAACACAGATTGCATTGCTTTTGGGACTTTTATTGCCAGACGTTTCAATCTTACTCAAGTGGAAAGATCCCCATCCTCCCACTTTTACACACTGGATTGAAGATGTGCTATATTTTCTTAAACTAGAAAAACAGTCAAGGGGTTCTGTGAAGAGTTTTTGGGGGTTATGGAACCCATTTATTATTCATCAGAGATAGAATCCAGAATGTAAACCATCTTTACACATGCCTATTGCTATTGTTCAACAAGGTTTAAATGCTTATGTACTGTTGAATAGAACGGTAGACCGGAAACTCTATCAGCTCACTGCAGGCACATACTGTGCAGTAGGCTAATTAGCAAGCGTTTTGTAAAGAAATTATGCAATTTCATACTGATTACTTTCACTCGCACAAATGCTCCTAAATATATTTTGAGGTTGCACAGATACAGTTGATTAGAGTCAGGAGCATATGCAACCAAAATGGTCGCAATTTCAAGCCCTGGCTCAGTAGAATACTGTGAGGGCACAGTAAGCTGTAACGGGTATGTAACGAACGTGATCTTGCAAGTTCCGTCAGAGGTATCTGGCACTGTTCACTCCCACACCGGGGAGATCGCTCCCACCGGGAGTCGAACTCGCCACCTCTGGCTTCCCAAGCGCCACCACTACCAACCATGCCAAACAAAAGCTAGCCATTCGTTGACGCGGGTGGCCCATTACATACCTGAGGAGTGAGTTTCACCGATACACATCGGCTACACTGAGTTAGTGTGTGTCTTCTCCTGGGAGTCTGGTGCAGATCCATTTAGTTAGGGACATGACAACCCTGAGAAACTAACCTGCTTCCATATCTCCATCTCTCTCCCTTTGTCTTCCCTCAGTCGGGGGACGACCTACGGCAGGACATGCTGACACTGCAGATCATCCGTGTGATGAACAAGATCTGGATCCAGGAAGGACTGGACATGAGGATGGTCATCTTCAGATGCTTCTCTACTGGGAGGGGGCGAGGTGAAAAGGGGGGAGGAGGAGGGAGGGTGGAGGAAGGGAAAGTGAGGAGGATGAGGGAGGGTGGAGGAAGGGAGAACTGAGTATGAGTGAGGGAGGGATATAGTAGAGAGATGGAAGGAAGAAGAGGATGGTAGGATTGATGGATCCCTCTTTTAAGGCATGGTGGAGATGATCCCCCAGGCAGAGACCCTGAGGAAGATCCAGGGAGAGCATGGGGTGACGGGCTCCTTTAAGGACCGCCCCCTGGCGGACTGGCTGCAGAAACACAACCCCACCGAGGATGAGTATGAGAAGGTACAACAACACTAGCAAACCTGAAACCTATATCCTAAACCCTGACCCCTAAACCCTGAAGCTTAACCCTGACCCCAAACTCTGAATGCGGAACCCTGAACCCTAAACCCTGAAACCTGATAATAATAATAATAGTATTTATAATGCACTTTATATTAACTAAAATCTCAAAGTGCTACAGGTTAAAAGCAAGGGCGAATATAATTTAATTAAAACAATCATGTCGACCAAAAAAAGGAAAAAATATATATATCAAATATAAATATATCAAATAGTCAATTAACCAAAGGCTCTGTTAAAAAGGTGGGTTTTTAGGCCACGTTTAAAAGCATCCACCGTCTGTGGTGTGATCAGGGAGAGCATTCCACAGACTGGGAGCGGCGGAGCAGAAAGCCCGAGCTCCCATGGTACGCAGCTTAGTCCTTGGTGGTTTTAGAATGTTTTCCAGTAGATCAGAGGGTCCGTGTGGAGGTTTGTGGGGTGAGAAGTTCTTTGAGGTAGGGGGGGGGGATTTACGTGGAGACACTGATGGGTGAGGAGGGAAACCTTGTTTTCAATCCTGAATGAGACAGGAAGTCAGTGGAGTGACCTGAGGATGGGAGTGATGTGGTCATGCTTGCGCACCCTCATCAGGATCCTGGCAGCACTGTTCTGGATGTATTGCAGTTTCTGGAGACTTTTGCCAGGAATCCCGATGAGGAGTGCATTGTAATAGTCCAGCCTGGAGGAGACAAAGGCATGGACAAGTTTATTCTGTGTCTACTTAATTGAGTGTGGGACGGAGTTTGGCAATATTTCTGAGGTGAAAAAAGGAGGTTTTACACAGATGCTTGATGTGGTCTTCTAAAGTCAGATAGGAGTCCATTTTAACACCCAGGTTGGTGGCTGATGGTAAAAGTGGAATATCCTGGCCCAAAAAAGTGATGCTGGTGATGACTGATGACCGGACCTGATGAGGGGTGCCGATTAAAATGGCTTCAGTGTTGGAGCTGTTTAATTGCAGGAAGTTTTGCTTCATCCATGCCTTAATCTCCTCCAGGCAGGTGGTCAGGGTGGATGATAGCAAGGCTGCAGAGGAGGTTTTGTTTATCCTGAGGTACAGTTGAGTGTCAACAGCGTAGCAATGGAATGAATTTCCATGTCGGCCGATGACATGGCCATGGGGGAGCATGTACAGAATGAAAAGGATGGGGCCAAGCACTGAGCCTTGAGGGACACCACAGGTGACGTTGTGTGTCAGGCGACATACTCAGTTCTCCCGGTGAGGTAGGATAAAAACCCACAGCAACTACTTTTTCCAACACCTTGGAAATAAATGGAAGGTTGGCGATGGGCCTGTAGTTGGCAAAAACTTCTGGGTCTAAGGTGGCTTTTTGGAGTAGTGGTCTGATAACAGCAGTTTTCAGTGTAGATGGAACATGGCCAGACAGGAGTGAGTGATTGATGGCATGGAGATTGGATTTTACCAGGGCTGGGGTTCAAGGGTCCAGGGCACAGGTGGATGGTTTCATCTTTCTGATGATGCTTTCAACCTCTTGCTGTGAGATGCCGGAAAAACAGCAGAGAGGTTGGGTAAACCCAAACTGCGGGTCGGCAGTCGGGACAGGCAGGGTGGAAGAGGTGGATAGGAGGGAGTGGATGGTGTCAACATTTTTTCTGAAAAAGGAGATAAAATGGTTGCCTTTCCTCTGTGGTTTCAGGATGTGGTTTATAGTTGAGAAAAGTTGTTTGGAGTTTCCAGGGCTATTGTTGATAATGTTGGAGTAGTACTGTGACCGTGCTTCTCTCAGGGACCTTGCATAGGCCTTCTGATGGTCTCTATAGGCTTGCCTTTGGACCGTTAGTCCTGAGGCCTTGAGGCGTCGCTCAAGGACACGCCCAACTGTCTTTATCTTCCGCAGTTCAGAGGTGTACCAAGGGGCTGAGCGTAAGAAGGTGACAGTTTTTGTTCTGAGAGGGGCGTGAAGATCGAGACTGCTAAGTGATTTATTGTAGAAGTCAACCGATTCATTGACTGAGGAGAAATTGGCAGAGGAGAGATTCTGGAGGTCTATGGTCAGGGTGCCTGGGTTTATCTTTTTCAGGTCTCTGAAACATATTTGACGCTTTTCTTTGGTGTGGGAGAGAGGGAAGAGTAAGTCCATTGAGATGGCCTTATGGTCAGACACACCTATATCATACACAAAAAGGTTGCTAATGGGGGCGGAGTTTGAAATGACAAGGTCTAGTGATCCTGATCCTGAACCCTGATCCTAAGACCTGACCCCAAAGCCTGAATCATAAACCTGAACCTAAACTCTGAATCCCAAACTCTAAACCTAAACCCTGACCCTAAACTCTGAACCTTGACCTCTGACTTGGTCCTGTCAGGCGGTGGAGAACTTCATCTATTCGTGTGCAGGCTGCTGCGTGGCCACATACATCCTGGGGATCTGCGATCGCCACAATGACAACATCATGCTCAGGACCAGCGGACATATGTTCCACATTGACTTTGGCAAGTTCCTGGGCCACGCTCAGATGTTCGGCAACATCAAACGGTAAGGACCCTGGGAAACACATGCCCAGAAACCTCTCAGGCTCTCAGGTTAGGAGAAAAGGGAAATGTAGGCATAGCTGTACATATATATTGTAATCAATACAGGTGCTTGTCATATTATTAGAATATCATCAAAAAGTTGATTTATTTTACTAATTCCATTCAAAAAGTGAAAAGTGTATATTATATTCATTCATTACACACAGACTGATATATTTAAAATGTTTATTTCTTAAAATGTTGATGATTATAACTGACAACTAAGGAAAATCCCACCCCCCCCATCTTCCTCTTCACAATACCCCATAGATTTCGGATGGGGTTAGGGCAGAGGTCGGCAACCTGCGGCTCGAGAGCCGCATGCGGCTCTTTGGCGCCGCCCTAGTGGCTCCCTGGAGCCTTTTTAAAAATATGAAAATGGAAAAATAAATTTTAATTATTTAAACCGAAATGTTGAAATTAAATATTTATTATACACATTTTTACAGCATTGGATAATACATTTGATAAAACAATTGGGTTCTATCGACTTATTTAGCTGTTTCTGATGGACGAGAGACGAGTTCCATGAGTTGAAATCCTGGACATCCCAACTCTGACTTTTCACAGCTAATTATAAATCACTCCGCGATGAAGCATTCGAGTTGATACAAATAAGTAACCATGACAACAAGGACAAGTCAAAGCCTCCATTTACAATTTTGAAAGACTTTAACAAGCTAACTTGTATTTACAACAATGAGTGACTTAACCTATTTGAAAAAAAAATATTTTCAGAATGTACTGTGTCAGTGTCACGTAACCGCTCATCTCACATCCCATTCGGTATTTACCTCGCTAGTCAATCTACTTCGACAGGCTGCGGCCAACACGACAGTAGTACTACTAGACTAGCAGCAACTCTACACATGGCCGATTATTTTCTTCTTAAAAATAAAAGATTTTATTTGGGGACAATGCTCGAAAGCTGGCTAGTCTTGTTGTTAAACATAGCTCTACTTTCAAATGATAATTAATGTTTGGAGAATATGTCAACTTTGATGCGATCAGCTCACATCCATTTGCTTCCACTCTCTAGACTAGTCTAGTAGGCTACTTTGTTCGTGAAAATCTGGATATTGATTTGGAGACAGTGACATGGCTGGTTAACTAGCAAATCTTCTTGTCAAACATACTGTAAAATTATATTGACTGTTTGTCAACCGTACACAATGTTATTGCCTTTGAATCTTGCTAGCATAACCTTAGCTTTCGGGCTAATAACTAGCTCAGTTGACGTTGACAATGGAACTATTTTTTTTCATTGCGGAGGAACAATGGCGAAATAAACATGTTTTAAATCAATAACTTCGTGTTTAAATGTTAATTGGTTGACTATAAATTGTTGTATAAAAGCAATATAGTACTCGTGCGAATGGGGTAGGTAAGGGTACGAACACCACCCGTGGGAATATCCCTTACCTACCCCAGTCTCACGAGTAGCCTACTATATTGCTTAAATATTATTTCAACGAACATTTACGTCAAGCACTAGTTTAAGCACTATTGTACAGCAGAGTAGTCACGTGGTGCGTCATTCTCTCCAGAATGCGCTGCAGGAAAAATAAACATTTATTCATGAATCCTAACAAATACTCATTATGTAGGCCTATTTGTAGCCTACTTATCATTTTGATAGTAAGCTAATATAGCTAATATAGACACTTACAGCATGTGTTGCCTTCATTATAAGGCTTAACATTTTTTGCGGCTCCAGACAGATTCGTTTTTGTTTTTTTTGGTCCAATATGGCTCTTTCAACATTTTGGGTTGCCGACCCCTGGGTTAGGGTCAGGCGAGTTTGCTGGCCAATTAAGAACAGGGAACCATGGTCCTTAAACCAGGTTGGCACTGTGTGCAGGTGCCAAGTCCTGTTGGAAATCAAAATCTGCATTATAAATTGAGAATATACTAATTATATGACAAGCACCTGTATATTACTGTGTGGTTGGGGACTGAGAAGAATGCATGGTCTTATTACAATAAGTAGAATCTGATAGGACAGTTTTATGAAAATACATGAAAATAAAAAGTAAGACATTTTGTTTCAGCAGAATAGATAAAAATATTATTTCAGCGACCTTTATTATTTTGAAATGACTTATATACTTTTGCAGGGGCCATGGTATCTATTTCAGACTAACTGGTTGCTAGTTATTCTACATAAACAGACATAATCTGTTTTCTCTTGTACATATCCCTACACATATATAATCAAAGAATAATTAACTGGTTTAAATTAACCACTTTTTATTGTCTTGCTGTTAAGGCACTTTTGTTCATTTGATTCCGGGGGTGTGGAGTCTGGTGGCCTGTTGTACTGTTGTACTGTTCACAAGGCCATCTGGTGGCCTGTTGTACTGTTCACAAGGCCATCTGGTGGCCTGTTGTACTGTTCACAAGGCCATCTGGTGGCCTGTTGTACTGTTCACAAGGCCATCTGGTGGCCTGTTGTACTGTTCACAAGGCCATCTGGTGGCCTGTTGTACTGTTCACAAGGCCATCTGGTGGCCTGTTGTACTGTTCACAAGGCCATCTGGTGGCCTGTTGTACTGTTCACAAGGCCATCTGGTGGCCTGTTGTACTGTTCACAAGGCCATCTGGTGGCCTGTTGTACTGTTCACAAGGCCATCTGGTGGCCTGTTGTACTGTTGTACTGTTCACAAGGCCATCTTTTGCAGAGTCCCCTCGTCTTTAATGAGTAGAAAGCTTCTGCACTTCATAGGCCTATTTAATTTCAATGAGAGCCGTTCATCAGCAATACACGTAGGCCTACCCCATTTTAACTTCGTACAATGTCATGTGAATGTTTGCGAGAAATAACTACACACGTTAATGTTGAGCAGCCTTTTCGATCACCATTGCGAGCTGAGACTAAGGAGGATAGGATGGTTTGCAAGATCCATGGGTACATCCTTTGAAGGAACTTGCTCGTATTTATTGGTCTATTTCTTTTTCACAAACGGCTCATTCAAATAATGTAACTCAAGGCACCGCACGCCTCAAAAACTTTGAACACACACAAAGGCAGAGATTACTGAACCTATAGATAGATGAAATGAAATATAATGAATACACTTTAATATGTATATTTATACTGCATTTAAACGGATTCTCTCTGAATTCTCACTAACAAGTCAATATGAGCAGAAGTGGCCTGCTCCAAGAAATGTGATTGGTCCTGTGTTCTGATTGGTGTGTGTGTGTGCGGCATACTGTGGTTGGCAGGGACCGGGCTCCGTTTGTGTTCACCTCTGACATGGCGTACGTGATCAATGGAGGAGACAAGCCGTCCAGCCGCTTCCACGACTTTGTAGACCTCTGCTGTGAGGCCTACAACCTGATACGCAAACACACACACCTGTTCCTCAATCTGCTGGGCCTGGTGAGCATACACACACACACTTCTACACACATACACATACACTTGTTACTCAACCTACGGGCACTGGTGAGCGTACACACACACCTACACACCATGTACACATACCTGTTCCTGGACCTATATGGACTGGTGAGTGCACACACACATACACATGCCCCTCCCCCCTGTGTAGATGTTGTCATGTGGAATCCCGGAGCTCTCAGACCTGGACGACCTGAAGTACGTATACGACGCTCTGAGACCTCACGAGTCAGAGGCAGATGCCACTATGTATTTCACCAGGTAACACACTACACACACACACAAACTATACCCACACACAATCTACACAAACACAAACTCAAGACCCCACGAATCTGAGGCAGACGCCACCATGTACTTCACACTTGTCACACATACTCCCAAAACACACACACTCACATGCACAGAAACTATACAGAAACTACACGTACACATACACATGCACTCATACACACTGACACACACTCACAGACACGCATATTCCAGATCTTCCTCTTTCTTATTTTACATTCCATATCTCTACCTTTCCACACTCCCTCTGCCCCATTCTCCCTCTACACCTTCTTCCTCTGTCTCTCCTTCTCTCCCCTTCCTCTCTTCCTCTGCTCTGATCTCAGACTGATAGAGTCCAGTCTTGGCAGTGTGGCCACCAAGCTGAACTTCTTCATCCACAACCTGGCCCAGATGAAGTTCTCCTCGTCTGAGGAGCGACCCATGCTGTCCTTCGCGCCGCGTGTCTACACGCTGAAGAGTGACGGCGCCATCCGCAACCTCTATGTGTGTCGCCACGTCCGCACCTATACACCAAGCAAGGGCACGGTACGCTGTCCCTTAACAGACCAGCACAGGGGATGTGTTTGAATGTGTTAAATATGTTTGTGGCAGCGCAATACTTGCCTGCGACATTGCCTTGTAGTATGACATGACTCGTGTGTGTGTGCCATGCAGGCGTACGTGGTGAAGGTGGAGAGGGAGGGCCAGCAGGTGGCAGTGTTGGTCCAGAGGAGCTTTGAGGAGTTCCACGAGCTACACAGCAAACTCCGCCTACTCTTCCCCTCCTCCAAGCTCCCCAGGTAATCCACACGCATTCACTTTTACACACACACAGACGCACATACAATATAACCACTTGTACAGTCACTCACTATGTCACCGCTAACCTCTGCCCTCCCTCCCTCCACCCCCTCCCTCCTCCTCTTCCTGTCCCTCCTCTCCCCTTCCCTTTTCCCTCCTCATATTCCTATCCTTCATCTCCCTCCTCTCCCCTTCCCTCCTCAGCTTTCCCAGCCGCTTCGTAATTGGCCGTGGACGGGGGGAGGCCATGGCTGACCGAAGGAAAGATGAGCTGAATGGATACGTCTGGCATCTGGTTCACACAAGCCCCGACGTCGCCCAGGTAACCCCCAGTACTTTCACACTCACACTTAACTCTCCTCCCACACACCCACTCAACCCTTCCCTCACACACACTCAATTCTCCCCTCTCACACAAACACAAAATCCTACACACTCTCTCTCTCGCACGCACACACGCACACACGCACACACTCACACACACACACTCAACCCTCCCCTTGCACACACACACTCAGCCCTGCTTTCACACACACTCAACCCTCTCTCTCTCTCTCTCTCTCTCGCATGCACACACACACACACACACACTCACACACTCACTCACTCACTCACACACTCTCACTCACAAACACTCTCTCTTTCCCTGTCTTTCCAGTGTGACCTCATCTACACTTTCTTCCATCCGCTGCAAAGGGATGAGAGACCAGGGACAGTTGTGAACGCACTTCATAGCAGACCTGCCGGTAACACACACACACTCAAGCATATATACATGGGCGCACACACATACTGTACACACGGACCGTTACACACAGACGCATACATGCACAGATACGCACAGGCACACATGTACACACACAACACATATACACACTCACAACACACATCAACACAGATACAAACACGCACTCATATACACGAACACCATGCACACATACACGTAACTTATTCAGGCAATCGATTCACATCGTCAAGACCAGGGACATGCACAGGATGGCAAAATAAGGACAAAAAATCCCACAGACTGTCTGGATAACTGACAACAACAGGATCTTTATTAATATAAATAAATAAAACACTACAATACAGCAATCAATCCCCTAACTAAGAACTGTCTGCTCTATAGACTTGGATAAAAACAAGAGATTAGCCTGCTTACTAATGATAATAATTCATGTGATGCATTACTTCCATCATTTATTCTTCTTGTTAAAACAAAATGTTATAAACTAACCATCAGCAGACATGTAGCTTAGTTTTCCTACCAAAACATTAGCATGTGGTAGGCAAGCTAGCCGTCTGATTATTTAGGGTAAACGTGGCAAACTGAGCCTGGATTTATGAAGCTGTTTAAATTTACTATTCATTTTTTCGGAGGGGCCCTTTGACCCGAGGACGGCAAACAGGCAATTCCCTGAGCAACCTTAGCCAACCCCTGTGCACGTCCCTGGTCAAGACAACTCACTGAATGAGTCCCACTCCACAGCATGTGGGTGCAGGGTCAAAGTTCACACACAAACACACACAGGATGAGAGTCCAGTTTATTCACCAGCATCAGCCCAGCTCATGTCCTTGACAACAGATATACTTTACGACCCCTACAGCCAATCACAGTGCAGACTCTTATCGCATGTTTGATCGTGTCTTAAGTGACATGGCATGTCACACCACAGCCCACACACAGGTGTTCGGCATCTGTCCACCTGCCTAAGGAAACATTAACATTGTTTGACCCCCCCCTCCAGAGATCTTGTGGGCTCCGGTCTCAGGCAGGGTGGTGGGGGAGGTCAAACTCTCCATCTCCTTCAAGAGTGACAAGCTCTTCATCATGGTGATGCATATCCGAGGCCTGGTGAGCATGTGTGACAGAGAGAGATTTGTATGTGTAAAGGTATTTGATTCATAAACACTTTTTGTATGTGTTATCATGGTGATTGACCGTGTGTGTGTGTTCAGCAACCGTTGCAGGACGGGTCAGACCCAGACCCCTACGTGAAAGTTTACCTCCTCCCCGACCCCCAGAAGACCAGCAAGAGGAAGACCAAGGCGGCGCGACGCACCTGCAACCCCACCTACAACGAGATGGTGAGGAGGGTTCCTGTCACCAGCCAAGTTACACCTGGCAGAGATGCATGTGTGGCTACGCTAGTTAGCTATCTGCATTAAATGAAACTCACAAGGGCAGACTTCTGTTCATGTATGCTAGAATGGGGACAACATTGATATTTTCCCTTCTTCTCCTTGTTCGCCCTGTCTCCCCTCCCCCTTGCTCTCTACATCTCTCTCACCTCTCCCTGCCTCGTCTCCCTCCTCTACTCCCTCCCCCTCTCTACCCTCCCTCTACCCCCTACCCCCCTCTTCTCATAGCTGGTGTATGAACGTATTCCTCGGGGGGGACCTGCAGCAGCGTGTGATCCACCTGCGTGTTCTGGGTGACGGGGCGTTCTGGGAGAACACGCTGCTGGGCGAGACCTTCATCCCCCTAAAGAGCCTGGCGCCTGGCCAGCACTGGGTGGACTGGCACGCGTTGGGCACGCCCGGCACCGACGTCCCCCGCTGACAGTGTATTTGGATGTGTGAGACAGAAGGAGTGTGTGTGTTTGTGTCAGCATGACAGTGTCACAGTCTTTCCAGACCTTTCCCCCAGTGGGGGTGTGGGTGCCCTGAGTGGATGCCTATGTGACTGTGTGTGCGTGAGTGTCGGTATGTGTGTGACTCATCCGGAGCGAGGTGTGTTTGTGTATAGACAGCTTCAAAGATGAAGACGTTCAGTACTGGACACTGTATTCCATAGGGTTTCAACCTCTAGAAGTTTCAGAAGTATAAAATGTACCAATCTGACCAGCACAAGAAGGTTAAAACGGTGAAGTAAAAATGTGTACGGAAACTGTGTTGCACAGAGATGCCTCGCTAGTTACCATGACTATGGGACCTTCCCCTACTTTGTGGGGGCCTTCCTAGGACCACACGAGCCGTCCGTCGACAAGTCTGATGGAAAATGTATTTTTTTTATAGAGAACATTTATAATAAGTTATTTATTTTGTTTAATGCGGCTAGATGCCTGGTTGTGGTGTGTGTGTATATGAATTGATAACTGTGTATGTAGGCTTACTCGCATTGGTGTGCTGTAGAAACATGCAACTATATGTTAATATTACATTTGATTAGTTGGTTGGGGTCCTTGCTTTAAGCTTTTAGAGAAGGTAAGATCTAAGAAATGGTTGCCTTGTATGATATGGTAGATACTTAGTCACCTGCCTATGGTATGGCCCTAGCCTATCACATTACAGACAGTGGCCTGGTTCACTGGCCCAGGTGTCTCTGAGTGTCTCCTGTCTGTCCTGGAGGTCACAAGTATCTCTGAACTGTCTCCTCCTTCTATCATCTCTTCCCCTGATAGGAAGTGATTGGCTCTAGAGTTAGCTGGTATGAAGTGATCTGTTCTAGAGTTACCTGATATGAAGTGATCTGTTCTAGATTTAGCCGGGCGGATGAACACAGGGAGTTAGGAATACCTGGATTACCTCAGATATTTCAGTGAACCGAACATTGGAGTGGAGACCATTCAGACTGACAGGAGTGTGTGTCCTAGAGAATACAGGAGAGGAAGTGTGTGTCCTAGAGAACACAGGAGTGCCTGTTGTCATATAGCCACTTCGTTACAGCTGTACAGTTGAGCTCCCTTACCAGTTTGATGCTAATGCTAATAGCTGATCTATCCAAGCACAGACACTGTTGCTATAACGCTTAGTTGTTTGTGTTTCAAATGTAGTACTGCATTGAGATTACACAGGTGTAGCATATGTTGTATTATAGGGGGAAAATCCACACATTGGACATATTTTATCATAGTTCTTTTTTAAACATGTTTGCTTAAAACATAAATGCATCCACTAATATTGTTTTGCATGAGCCTTCCCACAGCTCTGGGTGTATGTGTTGAGTGTGTGCTGGAGAAAACGTGTGTAGATTGTTTTGTTAAATTCACATTCCAAGACATCAACATAGGAGTTACAGACTTTGTGTTTATGTGGTAACCTTATGAGAACAGTTTTACTAGTCAAACATGTACTTCCATTTGTTCTGCTCCTCACAACAATGTTACTGTGCAAGCAGTTAGTTACTACTGGGTGGGAGTTAGACACATTTGACAGTATCATAAAACTGTCTGCTGTACTACCTGAGGGGACTCGATTTGTACTGTTGTCGTTCGTGTGTGAACAGTTTGGCACTGAAACACCATGTGCTGTTCCCATCTGAATTGAAACCCTGCCTCTGTGCAGAATGTAAAACTTCCACATTCAATCTTAATTTGTCCTAGTTCAACACGATAATTGATTTAAGTAAGTAAATTAATAGGCTCTATAAAAAGTTATTGGGAAAGGATATCTTGGATTTGAATCTTTCCAACAGTCACTGGGGGGCAGGTTGTCATGACAACAGGACTGGTTAACAATATTGGCTACCATATTTTGACCAACAATTTATTGTATTTTTTGTATACACAGGTCTGGTTTGCCTGCATAGTGCCATGGCTGAAGTGTGATTGGACTAATTCATTAATTCAGATTTATGTCAGTTGTATCTGGTCATGACTTGTCACGTCTATATACATTAGGGACATTTTGTTCCAATCAGGTGTGTTTTGATGCCTGGTAGTCCCAGCTGAAAGGGCAGAAATGTATCAATGAAAATAGACAGACATAGTTGAAGTTACAGCCTGTTTGTGTTTACGTGCTAACCTTATGAGAGACATTGAAGTAAAAGTGTCTGATTTACAGGCGATTCTGGGAAATATGGGTTCTGTGTCCCAAATATTACAATGTCTTACCCTGGTCTCTTTACCTTTAGGACCTCCAGAAATAGTGTCAAATCATCATACCAATCATATGCTTCTGCCCATCTGGCTTAGAAGCTTAATGCATTACTCTGCTAGGACCTTTCATGAAGTTAGGAGTCTGACATCTACAGATGCCCTGAACGTTGTGTCCCTCAGGAAAGGAGACAAGGACGAGTAGCAATGGGACTGGGCTCTGAGACAACTAGGGATCTGATGTTGGGGAAATTAAACAGAATGTAAGTTCAAAATGAACTGAATCTTGAGTACTGTAAATACTGAGAATATCGTTCATGTGATTTTCACTTTCATGAATCACTTCATTAGAGTTTTACCCCACTTTTGATGCTAGTGATTTTTAAAAAGCTGTTACTTTACTTAAATTTTTTGATCCATGATTTTGTAATATTATTTGCACTTAATAATAACAATAAACTTGAATCTAAAGTTATCTGTGTGTTTTATGAAAGAACTGTGTCAGATGTTAAGATTGCAAATGCATTAGTCATCACATGTCTTACTGTTGCACCATCCATTTCCTGAAACACGGTCCATAGATGTGAAATCAGTCATAACACTTTACACCAAATCACAAGGACTTGTGTTTCTTGGTCCTGACAACTCCACACTAGTTAATCCCTTTCTGATTGTAGAGGAAAGGTTTGGTTTATGGAACAGCTAGATCATCTTCTCTATTTTGAGGATGTACAAAACAGCTTACTTTTATTTCTGCAACTCGTGTGGTGTTTTACCTGAGACTTAGAATAACTTTTCATAATGCAACCCTTCTGTCTGCTTCTTTCTCAAGTAGCTTTTTCGTTTTTTCTATTTATACTCCAATTGATAATTAATAGTATAAGATTATAGGGCTTCAGAATGTTTTGGCAGTGATTAAGGTTACAGCTTCAGTACCAAAAAAAGATTCAATGTGCAATGCATAATAACTTTTCATAGACATGAATAATTAGAATGAGATGGATCTAAAAAATCTAACCTATAATATACTTTTTTGCTGTATAATAATAGAAAACGTACATCCTACTCCAGAAGAAATGTATACCATTTTCTGTTTCTAAGCGTACTTCTTAAAAGTATATAAAAAGTGAACTATTTTCGAAGCATACTTAAAAGTACATCAAAAGTACTATTTTCGAAGTATACTTCTTACAAAAGTGAACTATTTTCCAAGCATACTTCTTAAAGTATATTAAAAGTGAACTATATTGTAAGCATACTTCTTAAAAGTATAACAAAAGTGAACTAAAGGTGTACTATCCAATTTTTTGTATACTTATAGTATACTTTTATACTTATATACTTTTGTAAGGGCCGTTAGAAAAATCATGTGCCGCTAACGATTGTATGGCGGCAGGTCTGGGTAGGTCTGTTGTTCCGGGGATATACTATTTAGTTAGATGGTCCGCAAGTTTGTATTTATTGGCCAAGTGGTCCTTGGTCTGAAAAAGTTTGAGAAACACTGCTCTATGCAATGTGGTGAGGATGTGGGATGGGAGATGGGCTTTCAGCCGCTGCTACGTACACCAAGGAATTAGGTGCTCAATGGTTTAGTTGATGTTCAGCAGGGAATAGTCACTTTGTGCTGACCTTACTTGTTTGACACCTAAGAGAAAGCCATGTACTATACATGGACAATTTGTACAGCAGTGCAACCCTCTTTCAAAATGTTCTGTCTCTTAGAAAGGGACCTGTGCAGGCCAACATTCACCTGTAAAATTAGAAAGGGAGATGTTCAATATATAGAAAACAGTCAACAGCAGGCAGTCAGGTGGTGTGTTCATTACCCTGTTAAACATTACAGTCATACATTACTGTCTTGTCATTTAAATAGGTGGTTATATTTACATTTACATTTATTCATTTAGCAGACGCTTTTATCCAAAGCGACTTCCAAGAGAGAGCTTTACAATAGTGCATAGGTCACTGATCATAACAACGAGATATCCCCAACATTGCAAGTAGTCAAACATGGATCGTACATTGTGAAAAAAAAACAACAATAAGTGCCAAAGGGAAGAATCATAAGAGCATGGAGTTAAACAAGTTACAATTGAACAACATGAACCTTAAAAGTGCACGAGTGTACCTGTGGAAGAGCAAACAACAGTTATAACAACTTATATTGAATAAGCATAACGTCTGGTTTATTCTACATGTCATCCATCAAGTAGCCCTAGCCTAGATTTTCCAAACGAATTACACTTGCCACATTTTTGCAATACTTGAACTGTGGCCTGACAATAAATGAGGAATAATAAATGTCCCATCAACACGGAAAAGAATGGCAGTAGATGGTAGCAAAAGATCACAAAACAGCCATAAATTTAGAATGGATGTCTGCATTATTGTCTTAGCTCTAATTAGACTAAACATAGCAAGTTACTACGAGCTAGCTAGCAAAAACATCAGATTGTGGAAATCAACAATAGGTAGGAGCCAACCCAGGGTTTTTCCTGGGTCAAAATGGGTCTTCGGTGCTCCAAAGAACAATCTGTGTTACCGTGTCACCTTATTAGCAGACATTTATGTACAATTTCATAAATAATGGAGGCTATGCTTGAGGAAATCATTTTGCTTCCACTTTAGATTAAAATAGATAGGCTAATAGATTGACAATTTATTTATTCCCAGGTGTTTTGTCATTTCCTTTTATTTTCTTTGTGCCTACACTATATATCAGACAGGGACGGACTGGGAGTAAAAATAGGCCCTGGACTTTATCCAGCCACCACAGCTGCCCTGCCAATGCATCCACATGCGAGCGTGCAGGCCGCGCAAACGAAATCTTTGGCCTTTAATTGGGCGCAAAATGGAAACGTGCTCCTCTCATGGATATTTCATACAACAGTAGACACGAACTGAGGACCTGAGGCCAGCCGGAGGGGAGCGGACACCTTGTATTTTTTGATTTTTTTGTTTGGATGGCTGAGTTGGTTGCCATGATGCGGCGAGTGGCAGTCTGTCTACGAAGGACTGCTGAACTGGCAATGGAGCACCATATCAGTAGGGTGCTGAGCTGCACGCTACGGAGGCTGCTGGACAGTCCTGCCAGGACATGGCGATGGGGATGATCGACATTGCCCATGATGGCTGGGACAGAGCTTTCCCCACATCCTTGTCTCCACCGCAGTCGCCGCCATCCTTGTCTGCTTAGCTCCAGATCTGCATCCCGCGGAACGGCTCTCGAAACTCCTGTTTGTGTTGTATTATTGTGTTGTCTGTAGCTACATGTTGGGGGAGCTGTGAGGGACACCTGAATTTCCCCACGGGATTAATAAAGTATATGTTATCTTATCTTAATGGCTGCTCTATCGTTGTTGTATACATGAATAAACGTACCATGTGTAAATGAGTAAATCAGCAAGTAGACAGTGATATACGTATTTTTTGAGGATTAGTGTCTGGTGTTAGGGACTTTAGGCTGATTGTGGTGACAATTTGTTCTCAAACATGGTATTTCTTTTAAGTGGGAAAGCACACACTGATAAACACATGTCGACGATTTTTCTTTACAGTGACTCAAGGGTCCATCCAAACATTGAATTCACTTCCATTACATAACAGTAACACGTTTTTGTCCAGATTATAAAAAACGACGCCCCCTAGCTCGATTTATGTCCGCAACAGCCTACTCTTTGACAACGCTCCCTTGATTTTCTGATGAAATCCTCCTCTTGTAAAACGAGACTAACCGACTCATACCGTACAAGGAAACAACGACTAAAAATCAAATTGAGGGAACCTTAGTTATTTTCACTAGCCTTTTAGCTAGTTCTATTTATCCTTGCGATCGTTTAATGTCAGCGATTTTAACGGACTACTTGAGTTTCGCATTTGTAGTCTTTGGAAGGTTGTAAAAGCCGAATTTCAGTATTCGTATTTATTGCTAAGCTAAAGCGAGCTTCACCGTGTGAGAAGGTTCTGTTAACCAGTTTTGTTCACCGAGAAGACAAAATGGCTACGTTTGACAAGGATTTCGAAGTATGTAACTTATTTCCTCTCTTCACGACACTCGTTTCTACAAAGCTTACTGCCCGTAAGAAGTCGAATCACCATTCTCAGCAAAATGTCCCCGGTACCACTATGAGCGCCGCGAGAGTCGCGGACAATATGGACGATGCTATTCACTGGATCCCAAGGAGAAACTGCCGGTATGTTAGCCGTTCGGTTTAAAGAATATGGCCTACAGGTCTACACAAGTAACTAGGGAAAGTGGACTGAACTGAACCGTTTAACTATCTGCATTTGCAAGCTTGCAAGGAAACGGAAATTAAAATTCCGCGCTGTCTAAGCCTGCAGTTGTCAAACTAGCATAGCATTTAGCACCCGGTGCCTATTTCCACTAGGTAGTGAATGTGTCACCTTTAGTATAAGTTGTATTACACATATCTCAATATTTATTGCACAATTATTTTGTGTTGGATACATATATATATATAAAGTATTTGATTAAGTGTTCAAAATGTTTAAGAACGCGAATCGCGAGGAACACTTCTTAGGGGCTAAGACGCCTCCCGTCTCTCCCACCGGTCATGATGTGGCCTCTCTCGGGCAAGACAGCCAGGGTAGTTCGTGGGTTAACATGTTCTCTGTGGTCTCTAGGCCCGCACTGTCATTGCTTCAAAAGGTGTTACCCGGGCGCACTCGTACCCCTGCCCTTTCAGACTGTATTTCAGGGTTTCCTAGTGGAGAGTTTAAGCAGAACTTAGTTGACGCAGAAAGTGTGTTTTTAGGACAGCTAGACAACATTATACCCGCAACTCAGCATTCAACTTACATGGCTTACCTGCATTGTCAGCACGAATGTGCAGCAGGCCTACAATCAGACTGTGCAGGCTCATTCAATTGGTTAACTGCCGATTCTTTGAGCGAGTTAGGGATTGAAAATGCTGCAGAAATTAATTTGAACATTCAACGACAAACTTCTGTTGGGTATTTGGAAACCGTACGGAGTTTGCTTAGTCAAGTTGTGTTGAATACGGCGTCGGCTCAGGAAATGAGACGACACGCCGAAACAGGGCAATTAATCGGCGGGGAAACTTGGTCGTCCGCTGTGACTTCCCCGTCAAAGAGTACCAGCAACTGGTGGGGCGGGTTTTGGGGCAGCGAAGATAAGTCTCAAAGTTGGCTTTCAAATTGGTCTTGGAGTAAAGAGGTGACGGGAACCAGCGCTCAACACAGCAGCAAGCATTATATTCAGTCGGAGATGGGCACAAAGGCTGCTGTTGCCAAGCCAACGGAGCTGTTTGCCCAGTGGCATAATGTAGAATCAATGCACGGCGAAAGCGCTGGACCTCCGCGCCACAAAGAGGAACTTCCGTACAATGGCAACCTTCAAACAACCCGTCCTGAATCGCTCCAGAGCTCACAAGGTCTCCCATTAGAACACTGGCCAGCTACCGCTATCAGTAGCCGACTTGTTAGCGCCAGTGGTGCTACTGCCTGCAGCGAGGTTGCAGTTCTGACCCCTGACCAAGATAATGGCTATTCTAGTCTGGAAGAAGAGCACACAACCAGTCGACTTAACATGGTAAAGATGAATGGAGACAGTATTAGCTCTGCTACGATGAGTGCAGGTGAGAGAGAAAGGGAGGAGCAGGGAGAAACTGCAGCATCTGGTGACATGGATGGAGGAGAAGAGGAGCAGGAGAGGGTGAACTCCGACCTCTCTGACTCAGAAGATGAGGAGGAACCTCTGTCCCCAGCAGGCCCCCATGCCTGTCCCCTCCCCACCCCCACCTGCCAGAACAGGGCCATTGCCTACATTATGGGAAGCACCTGTAGCGACGAAAGCCAATCAGATGACTCTCTCAGCGAAGATGAGAGGGACGACGATGGTTTTGACAGCGAGGGCTGCTCTGACTCATCGGACTCAGAGGGCCTAGACAACGAAGATGACGATCAAGATGATGAATCCGACTCGGAGCAGGCGGAGGCAGAGCGCCTGTGGAACTCGCTGTGCCAAAACAAAGACCCCTACAACCTCCACAACTTCACAGCCACCATCAGAACTATCACTGCCAGCCCACCAAGGACGGTCCCCCCCCCCAACTCCAGCAGTGCTACCTGCTCGCCTCATGCCTCACCCCTTAACCAGCCCCTCTCCCCCTCGCCCCTGTCCACCTCCCCAACCTCCCCAGCACCTCTGGAGTCCTGGGATGAGTCCAGTGCCAGCGAGATGGACGATGCCGAGAGTCTTCATCTGTGGAACTCCTTCACTGCTTCCTCGGACCCCTACAGCCCCCTGAACTTCCAGGCCCCCCTCAGGACTCAAGTGCCTCGCCAGGGGGAAGGGGGCCAGGGCAGGAAGGCCCGGGTGGGTCACCGTCATGGCCCCTCGTCATCGCCCCAGGACAAGACCATCGAGGCTGAGGAGAGACTTGACAGCGGCTTCTCTGAGACCCTGGGCAACGCCACCATCACCAGACACTCTTGTGTGGCTATGAAGAAGGTCAGTATGGTCTGATTGTATTGATACACATACTCGGGCTGCACCATGAACCTAATTTCCAGAGCAAAAGAGAGAAGTGTCTCAGTGTTTCTTTTGGCTGCTATCTGAATTGTAATGTGCTAATGCAATCACGTATCTGTCTCTTCTGGGAGAAAACATTGTAGCTAACAAACTTATCTGACAATACAATCATGAATATTTTAACACAGGCTACCTAGCTAAAGTAGCCTAAACGTTTTTGTAATGTATTTTCTTTACTGAAGTTACGTTAGTTACGTTAGTTACGTTACTCAGTTTCATGCCCTGAGGGATACTCCGTTTCACTTTCGATCTAGTTCTCCTTTTCTGAATAGACTGCCCTTGGACACGGTGTGACTGTAATCAGGGAACCATATCTGGAGGTTAACTATCTGGAACAGACGTCTCCAGCTTTATTACTAGAATGACTCACTCTATTACACATTTACAGCCTTTTTCAAATGTACTTTGTTGGCTGAAAAATAGGCAGGCTAGGCAAGTTTTGTGAACCTAGCAATTTTTGCTAGAGATTGTATGGATTGAAACCAAAATATCCCAGCCCCTCCCTTAAAAGTCACTCCTCAAACTCATGAAATACTTTTGTGCCTGACTACTGCCAGGCTGCGCCTGGAAGCGCAGGCTTTTTCCTTTCGCCGCCCATGTTATCCAATTGGACCGGCCACACAGGCTGTGAAGCGCCTCAAATCGACTCGCGCTCTGTTGTGATCGTTTTGGCAGCTGGTCGTTTTTTTTCGCGAGCCGCTTGCAAATTCGGCTGCAGGATGATAAAATACACCATATGATATATTTGGATAAACAAACATGTTAAGATTTTATCACGTTAGTTGTATGCTATAGCCTATCACTTAACACCCAACTTCACGACACTGGTAACAAACAGCCAACCGTGTGTTTACCCCAATAAAACTATATCCGATTAATTCTCAAAATGTAATAAATAAATAAAAAATAAACCCTGATTGATGATTGCGCTGACTGTCAAGCCAATATTAGTTCAAGTCTTTTATTGTCAGATGCACAGAACAACATAAAGTCAGACTGGGCACTGAAATTCTTAGGACAATGCAAAGCAACCTGGCATAACATATTTCAGACTTTTGGCCCGATTTTGCGTAGGGGCAAGCCACGCCCCCTATGCAGAATCAAGACCAAAAGTCTGAAACTGAAAAACAGATCTGAAACTGGAAAAAAAAACTGATTTAAAGCCGTAAAAAAAAGGACTATTCTCCAGTCTGTGAATATTTATACTGTGTGTATGTGTGTACTAAGGGACACATCTGTGGAATATGGGAAGAAAAGACGCCAACCAATTGGAAGCATAGATGGTCCAAACGTTTAAAGAGATTTGAAACAGCCGTGTTAAGATGGCCATTTCTTTCATCCTAAAACGGACAGATGTGTCGTCTTAACACAATGCTAAATTACAGGTTTTGGCATATGGCTTTTAGATACCACCAAACCATCCGCAGGAGGCAAAAATGCATTTTGGCCAACTGATTTGTTTGCCTTTTATTTTGCCTCCTACAAAGTGTGTCCAATGTCCACCAAATTTGGGAGAGATTATCTTCAGACCAAGCCTCACTGAAGTTATCACATGTTTTTTTGATTTTCGAAACCGTTTGTCCGATGAAGCCAATGAAAATTGTTGCATCATATTTGATAGTCCAGTCAAAAGGGGACGTTGTCGGCATCCCGTATTGTCCGCTAGAAGTTAAATTGTTAAAGAAGCCACTGAATATAATAAACAACATGTTTAGGATCACTAAATACTCATAATTTGTTCTTGTTTATCTAAGCTCCCAGTTGAGTTGTGAGCGTGTCATGCATGAGGTGATTTGATTTGCATCACGGTGCAGCCGTATGTAGGCCATGTTTGTCTGTACAAAGTACCCTTAAATATAATGTTTCACAAGGGGTTGTCAATTTTCAAGCATGCCTTCTGTGTTTTTGCCGTACATTTGTCATACGTTCCTTTTAGCCTACATCCACAGACTAAATAGAATTAATCGACTAATCTGGGGCATTGCATTGAACATAGGATCATTTTTTCTTAGTTTGAACTGGTAGACCGTGAATAGGCTACATCTTTCAGGCTGTTTTCTGAAGATTCGATTTGCACCAACAACTTAAAGATCCAATGACATGCTGTTTTTTTATTATTTTATATTGGTCTTAGTGGTGCCCTAATACTGTATCTGAAGTCTCTTTCCCGAAATTCAGCCTTAATTAGCTTTCTTCAGGAAGTGCCGTTTCTGTGTCTAGCTTTAAATGCTATGAGGAAGAAAGAGGCGGGGCTAACTGCCATGCTTCGGTCGTTTGCAAGCCATGATGTCTTGAGGAAAAACCAATATCGCGCTCGCACGGTCGTAGCTCATTTTCTCATTGGTGGGCCAAATTCTCTGTGTGGGCAAAGCAGAGCTAGGAGAGGTAGCCTTCCCTATTGTGACATCACAATAGGAACATTTTCAAAACCGAGCGTTTCAGCTTTCATTTTCTCAAAGGCAGAGAAGAATACCCAGGGCTTGGTTTACACCTATCAACATTTCTAGCCACTGGGGGACCAAAGGCAGGCTAGGGGAACTCATTAATATTAAATAACCTCGTAAAGTGAACATTTCATGTCATGGGACCTTTAACACAACTTGAACCATAATCGGGCCAGGTACAGTGCAATGTAGTCACTACAAAAATAATTTGACATTTTACAATCTGCACTCTCACAATCTGTAAAATAAATGTTTGGTTCATTTGTACTGCTTGGCCCCCTCATTGCTGTTTGCAGCTATATTTTTACTGTGAAACCTTAAGACCTATTGGTTGCTATCAGAATGGTAGGTTTATTTCAGCAAATATGTCAAGTTTCTCTCAACAACCTTACCTACCCTGCCTTTTGTTGGGGTAGTCTTGGAATTATTATTATCTGGTTTTTGAACAGACCATGTTTGTCTCTCAAATCATTAACTAATTGAGTTTTTAATGGAGATCATTAGTCTTTAAAAAAGTCCTCAAAAAAGGAGTGTAAATTTGAGGGTGTGTGTGATAGTAAGATGCAACTCTTCCCATAATCTAGGGGAGAATGTAGGACTCAAGGAGAGAGAACATTATAGCAAATGACATTCAAATAATCTTACTAAAATAGAAATACTTCAAACTAGATTTAAAGGCTATGCTTTAGCAACAATTCTAAGCCGGCCGTGCACATAGACATTGTAGGGACAGAGGGATAGGCAAGCCATATAGGAAGGCAGTAACTAAGCAAGACAGGGCTCAACTTCCCCCCCCCAAAAAAACTGATTCTCAAGAGCACGCAAGAAAAACTAGGTCAATTTAGTGTAGCTGTCAGATTTGGCAGTCTGGTAGAAATATGAGGCATTTCACTTCCACTGAAATGGAAATAGAATTCTCCATGAGTGTGCCGTGTCATTCCGAGTCATTTGAGCCAGCCAGCCTCCTGCTCCTGCATCACAGCCCCCAGTACACACCCACTTCTGTTACTTAGCAACAGACATAATGACCTGGGAGAAGATTGAGAGGGACTGGACTTTTTTTCCATAAAAAAATGTTGTACACTTTCCGCCTCCGAGTGTTTAGTCTCAGTGCTTTTGCAAT
The DNA here is from genome assembly GCA_903064625.1 of Mallotus villosus. Taxonomy (NCBI): domain Eukaryota; kingdom Metazoa; phylum Chordata; class Actinopteri; order Osmeriformes; family Salangidae; genus Mallotus; species Mallotus villosus. The sequence goes on from CAEFZP010002175.1 coordinate 103,366, forward strand.
CATCTAATTACGTCCAGGGCACTCAGCGTTGCTGAGCTCCACAGGCATACTCGGCACCAGCTACCAACCCCCGCTTTAATTAGGCCACGTTGCCATTGCGTTGAGCGGACTTGGTTACACCCCACAACATTAATTTCATGGTTGTTGGTGAATTAATGAAACCGTTCTAATATCTTGGTAAATGGATGAAACGGATGAAAATTAATCTGTTTGATGTTTACATTACAATTTTTCAGGACTTGGTAAAAAAAACAATTTCTGAATATGAAACACACAGCCATGCTCTTCCATCTTATGATAGAAAATGTCAATCCTGACCCTGGTGTCGCCCCTTCAGGTGCGTTTCTGCGAGCAGGTGGAGGAGTTCTACAGCGGCCCGGAGGACCGGCGCGGCCCCTGGGAGCAGCTGGCCCGTGACCGTTGCCGCTTTCTGCGCCGCGTACAAGAAGTGGAGGATGCCATTGGTCATGTGTTGGCGCCCGCCTCCCGCTTGCTGGCCTATCAGAGACTGGGCCAGTAGCGTGAGCACAGCTGAGAAGCAGGAGGAACCAGACAGCTTCACTTCTTTCCTCCCCCCTTTCCCCTTTGTGTTCGTGAGATGAAAGACTTCAGTGTTCATCCAGACTCATACAAACCCCATGTTCTCCACCTTGTTTTGCTGTTGTGTGTTTGAACCTACAGTACTGTGGTGAAACCTCAGTTATAACATGAGCCAGTTTAATCATTAAATCAAACAGGAATGTTCCTCTGAAGAGACATAGTCATAGAGAGGTACCCTATGGGCTTCATGGTCTGATTTGTTCAGGAAGAACTGGCTACACAGTTTTGTTTAAATGTTTTTTATTTCCCCAATGTCTGCTCCTTTTAAAGCAGCGCTGCTGGTGATTCCTCCCTCACACACAGACTCAGCAAGCAGCTGATCTATAAGAGCATCTGCATACCATCTGGTGTTGGCTCACAGACAGTTTAAATTTCATAACACACATTCTTGCCCCTCCCCCTCTCATGGTAAAGTTCCAACAGGACCAGACTCCAGGAAACCCTCACCAGCAAAATACTGACAAACTACCTTTTCCTGTATTCAATTTGTTTTTTGTTATTTTGAATCGCAGAAACAACGGTTTGGAAAGGTCTTTAGTCGTTAAATGCTTGTGGTTTACCCAGAAACCTTGTTTAGAGTCTAAAAAGACTCCTCACTCATTTCCTTTGTATTACAAAGGTCCAGCCCGTTGAACCTGCCAACTCCTATATTTGCTAACACCAAAGATAAGCCAGCTGTGGTCCTGGACTATCTAGTCCAGTTCTGCAGCAGTATTATAAATAGGAGCACCACCCTCCCACAAAGTGTGGGTCAGCAGTATAAACATATCTAACTAGTCTACCACCACACACCTAACCAGTCACCCAGTCTTTTCCCTCTCTATATTTCAAGCTGTCCAAGTATTTTTAACCGACACAACCAAGCTCCTCCCTCACCAGTACTATTTCTGGTCTGAAGCAAAGGATTATGGGTATGGGTTTTGAGTGTAAGTGTTTGTGTTACTCTAACACGTGTCCTAACATTCGACACCTGGTCCCCTCTAGACGCTCTGTCACCTGGTCCCCTATAGACGCTCCGTCACCTGGTCCATTCTCCTAGATGCTGTCACCTGGTCCACATCCAGGGTGATTAGAGGCCATCCAGGGAAGCAGACAGGGAAGCAAGCTTGCTGAAACTGTGGGGACTGTGGGCGCCCATGTTTAATTATAGACCCTAGACCAGGGGTACTCAATTAGAAATTCAAATCCATTCACCAAATCTCTATTCAGTCCAGGGTCCGGAATACTGATTTATTTGGTTTATTTTTCAGGCCCTTACCTCAGAATTCTGGGGGTATGAGTGTTTATGCTTTGTGTCATAGTGACGTTTCATTTTTATATCACTTTTGACAAGGGCAACTGTCTCATTGCAGATTAAACACATCGGTTTTGTGCTCCCCAGAGGCAAATTTGCGATTTTCGGAATCAACTTTTCGCTTTTTGTCGGGTTTTGTCACGCCATGATTTTCGCTAAGGAAGAAACGGGTACCGTTAGCCTGCGTTGTTGCCAATGACACACACAACCTGTGTGGGCCACAGTTATTACAGCTCCTGATTGGACCTTTGGATTGGACACGGAAGATAGAAACCACATCTAGTAGGAAAACAATATAGGATATAGCGCAAAATCACACACCAATGATAACTCGCTTGGATCATGACTAAATTAGAATGTTGATTTTGTCTTCGGTCCAAATTGTATTGCGTCTGGGTCCGGATCCGGACAGGAGTCCGCATAATGGGTACCCCCGCCCTAGACCCCTTCTTCCTACAGACAAGGTAGTGGCCATGGAGTTACCGTATCGAGGTGGCTGGGGGAAAAGCAGGGATGCATGTGACTGAGGCGCTAAAATGTGCTCAGATTGTTAAACAACATTCACATATATATATATAAATATCGTTCTGTGTTATTTTAATCAGTGCAATTAACAACAAAATTGTTTTATTTTTGTAAAAACATTTTAGGTTGGGTTAGTTGTCCTGTTTGATAGCTGCGCCTCACAAAATGGAATAAGTATTCTGTGGAATTAAATCACTATTGGGAAATGACTTGTTTCTGTCTTCTTTTGAGGATTTAGACATCTGTTAATCTGAACATCTCCAAATGAGTACCGATATGCATATTATATAGTGACTATATACTATATAGACATTACACCTCAAGGACATTTTATAACATCTTATTCTAGATCCATAGGCATTGGCAATAATATGGAGTTGTCCCCCATGTGGCTATAACAGCTGCCTCTTCAGGGAAGGCTGTCTACAAGATTTTGGTGTGTGTGGGGGGGAATTTGTGCCCATTCAGTCACGAGCATTAAGGAGTTTGTGCACTGCTGTTGGGTGATTACACCTGGCTTGCAGATGGCGTTAGAAGTCATCCTAAATGTGTTTGATCTGATGGTGTTTAGGTCGGGGGTCTGTGCAGGCCAGTAACGTTTTTCCACATCAAAGTCAACTAAACATTACTGTTCAGACCTCGCTTTGTTCATGTACTTCAAATTAAGCCACATTAACAATGGAGGCGGTTTTGGGGAAGAGCCTTAGATCTACTGATGGATTTATTCATGCTGTTACTCTAGACAATTCTGTGCTTCAAACTTTGTGCCAACATTTTGGGAAAGGTATTTTCCTGTTTTGGTTTCCTATGCACAAAGCGAGGTCCATACACTAACCTTGAACTATCCTATTCAGAAGCACTATCAAAAGAGTTTATTTTACAGTCTTCAAGAAACTCAATAACTAGATGTTGAGTTTGTCTTTGACATCCTGGGTCTACAGTTTCAACAGTAGTAATCCTTAGATAGACTGTGTGTTGGTTGGTTCCCTGATGTTAAAATACATAGAAAAACAGTATCGGTGAAATGGCCACAGAGGGATGCTGACTTCAATTTTCTTATTTTGTCTTGTTCCAATGTCACAAGTAGGGGGTGCTGTTGGCTCACATTGAATGTACATGCATTCAGAAGAGTAGAGGCCATGTACTCTTAGTGGAGTGGCCTTGCAATCTAATTGTGTTATTTCAAGTCTTACAGCTGTGTAAATGCTTTGCTCTAGTAATGACTTGACTTTTGATTGAGAAATACGTTAACCTTATTGACCAAAAGGTAGTGTACTGCAGCTGTGGAAGAATGTATTTAAGGTATACAATTCGTATATTCTTTCTCTGTCTCTATATGTATTTTGATTTTAATGGTATTTCTGTACAGATTATAAATAAATAAATTTTGACATAATAATCTGAAGACAGTATTTCCAAAACAGCTGTTTATTTTGCTCGGTTGCAAAGGCTTTCTGCCCATGAAGTTTGGGAATTATTCCTTTGTACTATTGGAAAGACAAAACATGATTTACAGACTACATAAATAATTAGCCTCCACGTTATTTGGGAAAAAAATGGTTGTTCCCCTGTTGTGCGGTAAAGGCTGTTGTCCAGACTCCTTTCTTCTCTTGTTTGTGTTGTATTCTGTGGTATTGTGCTATTGCAGGTACACGCCTTCCTAGAAAGGGTTAATCAGCGACCGGCCATTACTGCCCTGCCATTGGCTGACTGTGTGCCCTGAGGGCGATTACAGGGCTCTCTAATGAAAATGGAGAGGACCAGCTGTTATGTCTCCACCCTCCAGTCATTGGGCACTCTCCATCACTCCCTTCCCCCACCTCCCCTCACCACTCCTCTCTCCTTCCCAATCTCTGTCTCCATGCATCCCTCTCCCTTACCCCTCTTCCCCTCCTCTCTCCTTTTCCCTGTCTCCATCCCTCCAATCCCCCGTCCTACCCCCCTCCCCCCTTCTCTGTCTTTTGGTCTCTTCCTCCATCTCTACTGCTTACAGTGTGACTGACAGGCTGGAGGGGTCATGTGACATTTAAATATCCTGTGATTTTCAACTGAGCATGCTCGGTAGCATCACGCTCCCCCACCCAGCCACCCTCTCCCTCTCTTCCTCCCTCCTTTATCTGTCCCTTCCTGACACAGGGATGGCCAGTGTTGTCCTGTCTCCTCTTCCCAGTCACTGACAGGGCTAGAAGCTGTGCAGCCTTCCTCTACCTCTTTCCAGTCTCCTCCTGTCTCTCTATCCCTCTGTCTGGGTTGTAGGAGGTGGTTGTTTCTCCTTGTTAGTGGTGGGGAGAAGAGGATAAATAATAACCTTTATTTAACCAGGAGAGAACCATTGAGATTAGGAATCTCTTTTTCAAGGGAGACCTAGAGGATAGAGAGTCGTTCTTTTTTGCTTCCAACCTGCTTCCAACCTGGCTTTCTAATCTCTGGACGTCAGGCTGTCTGACACACACACACTGGAGGGTGAGAATCGGCGTCAGTGGGTGGCTGGTAGGTGACACGTATGTGTGTATGCAGTGGATGATTATGTATGTTGGGCTGGCAGATAAACTTGTGATAGTGTTTTTTGCGCTTGTGCATGTGTAGTCTGGTTTGTCTGGCTATTGATCTGACATTTATGTTTCATAACATGCTCTGATGTGATGCCATTAACTGTGTCATGCTACTAGTGTCAACTAATGGTGTGTTTTTGGGACTGAACTGGACTGGGGCTTGGGAACTGGAACTGGAACTGCGCTGGGCAGGGACCTGGGCTGGACTGTGGTTGTGACTGGTGACCTGTGGCTGAAACTGGTACTGGGTTGGGACTTGGACTAGGGCTGGGAACCTGGGACTGGGGCTCGGTTGGTTTGGGGCTTAGACTGGGGCTAGAGCTAGGTCTAGGGGGTATCTGTTGCTATGGTATTTGCCTTTTGTCTTGTAGCATAATACACATCGGCTGCCACTCTGCAGTTCTACTGTGCCCCCATCCCCAGGCTTACACAGTGTCTCACTCACATACACCGTCTTGCACACACACAGTCTCTCATGCCTGCACACATAAGAAGGTGTGTTTGTGGGTGTCAGTAGTGTTTCCCAGCATGCTGCAGGCCACATGGCCGGGCTAATCCGAGTCAAGCCAAGCCAGGCTGATCTAAACCTCAGCAGAGGGAGGATCAGGAGGACTTTGAATCAGGGGATCAGCTGCCTTCACTTCATCAGCATGTGTGTGTGTTGTTTCAGGCTTGGGGGAGTCTGAGTGTGTGTGTGTGTGTGTGTGTGTGTGTGTGTGTGTGTGTGTGCACTTGCATGTGTGTTTATTTTTAGGCTTGTGTGTGTTTTTGTCCACACTTACACGCGCGTGTGAGATGGGTGTTGGCAGTGAGGAAGGCTGGATTGAGGAAGGTTAATGTGTATTAAAGGGTGTGTGTGTCTTAACATTAGCATTGATAAACCCTGACAGCCCAATGAGAATTAGACTGTCCCATTACTGCCACAGTGTCCGGTGCTGTGCAGTGGTGTTGCGTAAGCATGTGTGTGCGTGTGTGAAAACCAGCACTGAAGGTGCTTATGATGTTGGCAATCAAACTGGATTAGTGCAGATGTTTTACATGAGGGAACCCACCCATGCATACACAGACACACATCATGCACCCTGTCAGATCAGGCTATGGGACTGGGCCAGTTGTAGCCCGGATAGGCATCTCTTTTGATTGCTACTCTTATCCTTGGCACTTCGCTCTCTCTCTGTCTCTCTCTTTGTCTCTCTATTGCTCTTTCTCTCTTCCTCTCAAAAAAAAGCTTTTGTGGTTTGAGATTGTCTCAGTCAAACCGTGTGTGCTGCTTTACTAAAGAGCATGAGTGTGTGTGTGTTTTAGCGCAACATTTAATACTGCAGTGCCTGGTTTCTGCAGCCTTTTGGGGAAGGGGGAGGTAGCCAGTGTCTGTGATTAAGATATACAGCACATCATCCACACACAAATGCACACACATACATACACACACACTTCATTCACACATACCTAATCCACATACACACACACACATCATCCACACACGCACTGATAAGGTTTTAGTTGAATACCAAGCAGCAAGAAGCTGTTGTGAACAGTTCTTGGTAAAGCTCTACTGAAACAGTATTTGCCCTCCTCTCTTCCTCTCCCTTCTCTCTTTCAGCCTGTCTCTCTGCCCCCATCACTCTCTCCCTTCTCTTTTATCTTTTACAACGCTCAGGCACCACTGCTTTCCCTGACCGGTACCAGGCCGGGCTGGGGAGAGTAGCTGGAGGCCAATCCGTCTGCAGGACCTGTATGTTCCTTCAGGGTTTGTTCCTAGACTCACATTTGAATTTAAAATGCAAATTGTTCATTAGTGTGGATAAGATACACTTTTTACATCTCAGAAGACAAATGCCACAGCAGACCCAATAAACTGTACATCAAAAAACATAAAAAACGATTTAAAAAAAACAATACACATATATAATTCTAGTATACACAATCATAATTCTAAGTCATGAAAGCCTAGATGAAGTGTGTGTGCGAGACTTGACAGTGAGGGTGGTTAGTCTGTGCTCCTCACTGTGGCCTTCACCTTCCCTACCTGTTTCCTGTTGATCGCCTTGTGACTTAAAGGGTTTAGACCCCTGCTGTTCATGGAAACCCCCCTAGTTGCCATGGCAACCCAGTGTTGAGTCTCAGGAGCCAGGGCAACTCCTCCGCCTGAGAGGAAGGAAAAATAGAGAGGGAGGGAAGGAAGTAGAGAGAGAGTGGGTGAGACACAGAGATGGAGAGAGGGGGGGCTGTTGGGGACAGAGGAAGATCAAGACAGAGGGGCGTTAGGGACAGAGAAAGATGTAAGACGTTGGGGGGAGTGGTGTGTGTCTGATTGCAGGGCCGGCCCGACCCAATAAACAAACTAAGCATTTGTTTAGGGCCCCGCAATTGGTTCGGGTCCCCCCCCCAAAAAAGTTTTTGGCCCCCAAAACCCTAGGGTAACTAAAAGACAAATGAAGGATATCTATGTCTAGAGGAGGAACAGTGGTAATACATATCTTATACATGGTACAATATCTACACTGAATATTGTGTCTTTTAGTAATTTGTCATCCTGTTTTCCTAAAATATTTCCATGTAAGTATACATTGACTTTTGATATCATATTTTTACTTTATTATTAGAATTAGGATTTTTTATCATGTTATTTTCTAACTCAATGCATGCTAAACCTTCTCCCTCCTCTCCTTATCATCGTTACCATAATACTTTTGTTGTTGATTTGGCAATATTTACAAATGCATTTCATGCCAATAAAGCCTTTTAATGAACTGAGGGAGGAGGGAGGGCAATAACATGAAGGAAGAGATAGGGAGAGGGGAAGTGAGATTTAATCTCTTAACAATCCGGTCAAAATTTGCCTAAAACGCCGGAATAAAGCATACCCAGGAGACAGGAGATACCTGTCTGAGCATTCCACCCAGCTGCTAGTCCAAGCACTTGTCCTCTCTAAATTGGACTACTGCAACTAGCTGCTCACCGGTCTTCCAGCATGCACAACCCGCCCTCTCCAGAAGATTCAGAACGCAGCGGCCCGCCTGGTCCTCAACCTACCCAAACGCTACCCATGTTACCCAGCTCCTCATCTCTATTCACTGGCTACCCATCATGGCCCGTATCAGATTCAAGACCCTGGTACTGACCTTCCGAGCGGTGAACGGGACTGCACCCGACTACATCAAGTCTCTCCTCCAGCCTTACACCCCCATCCGCCACCTACGGTCTTCTTCTGACAACCTTCTGATGGTCCCACCGCTCAAGACCGCCCGGTCCCAACACAAGCTCTTCTCCTGTCTGGCCCCCCCAGTGATGGAATCAACTCCCCACCTCCATCAGAGACACCGACTGTCTCCCCACCTTCAAGGCTCAAGACACATTTGTTCCGGGAATACAACGGTACCTAGGAATGATTTGCTGGACATGTGAGTTTCCTCCAGGATCACAATGACTCTTACTTAGAGACTTGTTGCTCTTGTTGGTTAGCTATAACTGTTTAAAATTATTGTACTCGCTGTGAAATATGTTTTACTGTTGCTTGCTTTTCTACAGGTACACTCTTGCCCTTTTTTTAGGTTTGTGTTGTTTAATTGTAACTTGTTTAACTACATGCTCTTATGATTCTTCCCTTTGGCATTATTTTTGTTTACTGTTGTTTTCACAATGTATGCTTCATGTTTGACTACCCGCAACGTTTGCTGATATCTTGTTGTTATGATCAGTGACCTATGCACTTTTGTAAAGTTCTCTCTTGGAAGTTGCTTTGGATAAAAGCGTCTGCTAATTAAATGAATAAATGTAAATGTATACCCAAAGTCAATTGAAAGCTGTTCTTGAACACATGCATGGTTGTGGTCTCTTTTGAAAAGTGAGACTGAAGTTATTTCCCCTGTTGTCAGAATCCCTTTGTGCTACTGGTTTTGTGACTAGTAGAAGCTTGAACACAGTGAAAGAGAAAGTTTTTATTTTTTGCCAAAAAAACGTTCTGCATACAGATGCCTGAAGATGCCTTTAGGTGGGAGGAATTAGCTGGAAGACACAATGGGACCACAGCATGAAGCCTTACCTAATCCAAGTCAAAAGTCGAAGGCAAATATGGCCTTTGAAAAGACATTGCCGTGATTTGGGCCTATTCAGAACGAAACATCATACTTATTTGGATGAGGTTATCGCCTTTGTGCAACTACAACTACAATGCAATGGACATATACAGGGTTTCCCGAGAAACCCTGCTATAATTTGATCAGGTCATCCATTACTGCAGGCTTTATAGGCTGTGGCGGTGCTGTGATGAGGTTGACCACGCAAATTTGTGACTTTATAAACTCAGAGAATCTCCAACTTTTTTCTTGCAAATTTACGACTTTAATCTTGGAATATTACCCCCCCCCTCCTCCAGCTTATTTTATTTTTTATTTTACCTGGCCATAATACGCCATTGTAGTACATGGCAATAATACTGTTCAAAGTTTATTGCACCAATGCACTCTCTGTTGCAAATGTTCATTTCAAGACACCGTTATCTTTCATTATGCAAATAGTGACGAGTGGTGCTCCCGTAAATGGGATATTATACGTATTGCCATCTCTAGCAACCACGCTAAAACACATCTTACAAGTTGTATTTCCTTTATCCGTGGCCGTCTGAATGTTTTCGGTACCCCAAAAAATCCCAATCTTCCGCTATTGTATACACCTGGTGGTGACTGACTGCTTGCTTGCACCAACTGGAGGGTTACTTTCTCCGCTGCGTAAAACCTGAGGGATTCCTGCCCTTTCCGTTTTTTACAAGACCTAAAAAAACAGCTCATACCACAGCAACCATATAGCGGAAAATTAGAGAGGTAGGCCTATTTAAACCGTGACTTTTTCAAATCGCGGTATACCTCGAAACCATTACTTTTTCCAAACCGTGGTATACCTTGAAACCGGTAACCGGCTCATGCCTAGTCATATGTTGACCTGACACTGTGTGTGTCTACAGCAGTTGTAACGGAGTTAGAACCGTGAAACTCACTCCTTAGGTATGTAATGGGCCACCCGCGTCCACGAAGAGCTAGCTTTTCTTTGGCGTAGTTGGTAGTGGTCACGCTTGGCAAGTCGGAGGTCGTATCCCATGAGTGGTGAGCGAGCCTTGTCGGACGGAGCGTGGCTAAGCCGTTACATGCCCGTCATATTGGTGCCGTGACCCGGATTCACAAGGTTAGCGCCAGCTAACCGCCGGAAGTGAGTTTCAGAGGGGTGAGTGTAACGAGTTAGAACCGTGAAACTCACTCCTCAGGTATGTAATGGGTCACCCGCGCCAACGAAGAGCTAGCTTTTCTTTGGCGTAGTTGGTAGTGGTCCCGCTTGGCAAGTCGGAGGTCGTGCGCTCGTATCCAGTGAGTGGTGAGCGAGCCTTGTCGGATGGAGCGTGGCTACAGCCGTTACATATTCGTCACACAGTGCTGCATCAGTATAGCCGTGATGTTTTTTCCCTTCAGCATTTTCTTTACATGTATAGCATGTCTCTCTCTTTCTCAGACTCCACCCCTCCTCTGCTCTGTCATTAGTGTGTGTGTGTATGTATGCGTGTGTGAGGTATTAAGAAATAGCCTTCTGTCTGATAGCTCAGATTGGGGCCTAGTGAGATAACAGTCTTACTGAGGCACCTGCTGTCCCAAGAGACTCACACACACACAGACACACACACACACACACACACACACACACACACAGACACACACAGACACAGACAGAGCCCTTCTATATACACACACACATGCCAGAGACCAGACAGGCCCCGTTCCCTAAAAGGCACATTTCTGGTTCCCATTGTCTCTTTAAATCCCATTACCCCTTAACTACCTTGTCTCTACACAACACAGAGACACACACAAACATGCTCTACTTCCCTTCTGCCACGTGGCACTTTCAACACAACCAGGAAAACAAGTCACTTCCCTTTCTTTCTCCCTCCCTCCCCTTCCATCTCTGCCCTTCTCTCTCTTCCTCTCTCTCTTGCTCCCTCCCACCTCTCTCTCTTGTTCCCTCTTTCTCTCTTTACCTCTCCCTCCATCCCCCTCCCTATACCTACTCCCCCCCTAACTCACTTTCTTACTCTCCCTCTCTAGCTCCATTCCCCTCCCTCCCCCCCTCTCTCTCTTTTTACCTCTCCAACCATCCCCTCCCTCTACCTATCCCCCTTTCTCTCTGCTCTCTCTCTTTCTCTCCTTCTCCCCCCATCTCCCCCCTCTCCATTCACAGCTCCATTCTCTCTGATGGGCTCACATGGTGGCCAAGGGGCCAAACATTTAAAGGGGACCCAGAGAGACAGAAAGAGAGAGGGGGATGAATTAATTTCTCTTCTAACAGAGCACGTCTGTTTTTAAAGCTCAATTATTTCTCTCAGTGACAAGCTGGAAATAGTGGAATATAATTTTTTTCTCTGTTATGCGGTTAATATTTTGGTGAGTAGAATATGATAGAGTATGTTTTGGTTAATCCCGTCTTAAATTAGCTAATCACAGTGGAAGATGACTTGTTCGGGCGCAAACGTTCCCTGGCGCTATTTTGCAGTTTCCGAAAAACAATTCCGCCACTGACCAGGAAAAAGGTGGTTTAAAGACAATGGCGCATTATTCAGATGCTATTTTAAGGGCGCAAGCTTGGTCCGTGCGCACTGCTGGCGAAGCCAGGGTATTCTTCCTGCGAAACTACGTATTGTTTTGATTTATTGTATGGCTAGCTGTGTTACATTTCGTTCATGTCAATGATTAATAAGATGTTCATGAGAAATCTCTATGTATGTGAACTTGAATTGTAACAACTGTGGCAATTTACTCCTACGCCTGTTTAACCGAAGCTAATTTGGGTAGGTTTCTTCTCCCATGCACATCAGAATCAGAATTGCAACCAATAAACATATAGGCCGTTACGGGTCTTAAATTAAGTTTAAAAAAGTACAACAGTTACACTAATTCTAAGAACTAAGCAATTAAAAAAAATATATATATATGTCAAAATAGGCTACATTTGAATGAGCAGCATGAGTGGGCAACTTAGTGCAATGAAACTGCTCTGCCTTTCCCATACAATGTAACTTCTCTATCGTTTACGGTCCTGACGAGTCTCCTGTGAACCGCTGGCGTGCGCCTGGCAAATCCGCCGTTATAATAGCAATCCGCCATGAAACAAGCGCTGCTCTTAAAGGGAATGTGAGATGACGCTCTGGTTTATTGCACGTTACGCCCAAACCACACCCATTAGTAATGTAGCTACCCCTTTTACATTTGCGTCAGGCGCAAAGTCATTTATCCCGCCGGCAAAATAGCAACCGCACCGGAGTCCCGCCCACAAAGTTACTTGTGCTTTGCGTTTTCATACTTGCGTTTCAGATCGTCAAAATAGGGCCCTTAGAATGGATGATGTTCCATTTGGATGGTTTGTAACTGGGCTTGTGTTGCATTAGATGTTGAGAAAGTGTGTATGTTTTGTTAACATTAGGCCATTATAGGCCTGCTTAGATTATGTTGCAGCCTCAGGGAGAACAGGATAATAACATTTAACACCAAGACTACGGGTCCTGGGACTGCTGCAGTGTGTTTGCCTCAGGCCCTCACTATCTCACTAGCACTCTTCTCTCCCTTTTCCTCCCTTTCCTTCTCTCTTTCTGTCTCTCACTCTCTCTCCCTCTCAACCACCTCTCTGTCTTTATCTCGTTCGCTCTCTCGCCCACATACACCCTGACCCACACACACACATTAAACAAGCCCTCTCTGTTTGAGTGTGCTAGCATGTGTAATGGGATGCTACTGTACCTCATCCCATATCTATGGTGGCCTCTCCCCCTTTCAGCCTGCGACACTGGCCAGCCGGGGCTGTTCTGCAAGGAGAGTGTGTGTGTGAGTGAGACCATGCTGCAGAGTGTGCTGTGATTACTGTTTGAACATTTATCAGAAACAAAGTGAACTAAATGCTGTACAATCACCAATAAAACAGCATCTGTCCATCTGTGTGGCTTCTTTCTCTCCCTTTCTTCTTCTGTCCGTCCCTGCCTCTCTCCCTCTATCTCCCTCTCTCTCCAACCCCTCTCTCCCTCCATCTCCCTCTCTCTCCAACCCCTCTCTCCCTCCATCTCCCTCTCTCCTCCAACCCCTCTCTCCCTCCATCTCCCTCTCTCTCCAACCCCTCTCTCCCTCCATCTCCCTCTCTCTCCAACCCCTCTCTCCCTCCATCTCCCTCTCTCTCCAACCCCTCTCTCCCTCCATCTCCCTCTCTCCTCCAACCCCTCTCTCCCTCCATCTCCCTCTCTCTCCAACCCCTCTCTCCCTCCATCTCCCTCTCTCTCTCCAACCCCCTCTCTCCCTCCATCTCCCTCTCTCTCCAACCCCTCTCTCCCTCCATCTCCCTCTCTCTCCAACCCCTCTCTCCCTCCATCTCCCTCTCTCTCCAACCCCTCTCTCCCTCCATCTCCCTCTCTCTCCAACCCCTCTCTCCCTCCATCTCCCTCTCTCTCCAACCCCCTCTCTCCCTCCATCTCCCTCTCTCTCCAACCCCTCTCTCCCTCCATCTCCCTCTCTCTCTCCAACCCCCTCTCTCCCTCCATCTCCCTCTCTCTCCAACCCCTCTCTCCCTCCGTGCTAATGTGACAGTGTGCCCTCTAGTCTTCTGGAAGCTGTGGAACTGTCGTGGCCTAACCCTACCCCATGGTCCTAACCCTACCCCATGGTCCTAACCCTACCCCATGGTCCTAACCCTACCCCATGGTCCTAACCCTACCCCATGGTCCTAACCCTACCCCATGGTCCTAACCCTACCCCATGGTCCTAACCCTACCCCATGGTCCTAACCCTACCCCATGGTCCTAACCCTACCCCATGGTCCTAACCCTACCCCATGGTCCTAACCCTACCCCATGGTCCTAACCCTACAACAGCAGGGGTGTCTGGAAGTTTGAGTTACTGTACAGCTGGAGAATAGAATATAGGATTTCGAAAGATTGCAATTTATTGTTTTTCTGTGAGGAGAGGGTGTTGTCATAGGGGTGCATAAGCATGGATGAAGACGAGTAACAGATCAACTTTAAGGATGAAACAGAACCAACGAGAGAGAGAGAAAGAGACAGAGAGTAATGAGTGTGACTGGTCCTCACACAGGATCTGTCTCTGCTGGGTCAGAAGTTCATGTGCGCATGCCAGCTTACTATCTCCCTCTCCCCCCTCCTCTCTCTTCCCTCTTCTCTCCCCCGTCCCCTCTCTCCATCTATCTCTCTCCCCTACTCCCTCTCCCTTCTATCTCTGTCCTTCCCCCCTTTCTCTATCCATCTCTTTTTGTCTCACTCTGTCACACATTTAGCATGGAAAATTCACTACTTAATGCAGTTTCATCCAGATTATTCCTCCCGGAACAGTTGTTCTAGTCTGCCCTAGTTTCAGGCCATGACCGTCCCTATCTGCAAATGTCAGTCCGATTCACACAAACACACATTCTGGTTTATCTGCATGTGTTGTTGTCGGTTTTCTTGCAAGATAGATAGTGTTGGATGCTGGATGGATGAATGGAGAGATGGAGAGATGGATGATGGATGAATAGAGAAATGGAGGTATAGCAGCTGTCAGTGTTACGTGATGGTTTGCTGAACTCCATGTTGTTGATCAAAATGTACTATATTGGTTCTCTGTTCAATTGTCTTACCACCACAAGCATCTAAACATTTAGTTCATAACATAAGTCTGTACAAGCACAGTGGTTGAGCCAGTCATAATTGTAGGCCTAATTCTCCATACAGCCATTGCATGTAGGTTTACAATGCGCAGGCAGTTTTGACATCAGCTAAACACATTTTTTTATTCACTGATCTATACTTAACGTGTATCCACTTTATATTGTTGTTCTATTAGGTAGCCAGCATTTCATCCATAAAGAACCCCCTTTGAAAGCATTGATTCAATGTCAAGCCAGCAGTCAGCACTATTGGTTGTAAAAGCAAATTTGCTTCTAAATAACGAAATTGTCTTTTCTGCTTATCGGTCTTTGTCAGTCACGTGGGTTTGTTGTGTGTGACGTCACCGGGGCACCATTTTCCAGGTACAGCTAACGTGCAGTCAGTGAGCACTGATGAGAATTTACTCAAGATAACAAGCAAATCATTTGCATAACTGGAGAAGCACAAGAAAACTGAGAAAAGGCCGTACTGCAATAAACTCACCAAAAATGCTAAGGACCGTTACTTTGTGAAATTGGCATCGATTCAAGACATAGATCCATACCAGCTGACTGCAGTTAATTGCTTTTTGCAGAGTGCTGACCCCGCATAGCTACCTCAATCCTCATACTTGGATATAGTAAACTATCTTGTTTATGGTATAAGTGCTTATACCAGTGAACAATTTAAAAACTGTAAATCCCTTGAAGCCCACGGACATTTCAGCAATGGCTGGGTACAGGATTTACATACATTCCGACCAAAGGACTTTAATGTCAGTACATGCACAAATATATAAATTGCACTGACATTTACAGAGTTTCAAGTCTTCTTGTTAATGCCAGTGTAACTATCTATTATGTACATTTTACAACATTTGCCATTTTGAGGGAGGCGAATCTGCCATTGCTGCTTGCAGCTATATTTCTTTATTATTTATTTTCCCACCCCTAAGGATCCGTCAATATTTGGACCTTATAGACAACGCCAATGTCAAAAGGTTTGTCTTGTTAGCGTCTTGCTTGTATTTTTATTTACGTTCCGTTGCACGGTTTAGGAGCTTATAAAAAATTTTTGGCAAAAAGTGCCTTGTGTGCACAAAGGGAACTCAGTGCTAGCCTAAGTCACAATAGGTGCGTTCGACATGACCTCGCTTCAAGCAGCGCTGCAGCCGGCTGCAGGCGGCTGACTTGAAACAGTGAATTCTGGTTAGACTTTTTGTCCGACTTAAGACGGCGCCAAGGCTAGGTCACTGTGACGTAGCCATCAAAGTACCGTGAGATCGATTCGAGAACTGCCGGCTGTGTAGCCGAGCACATTTTCTCTAGAGCAACTGCACGGCTTCAAATGACGACACAGCTATTTCATGATTGGCCAGACTCACACACGACAACTTTGACTCTTGTTTTGTAATTATTCTGACACCTTCAGTTTCGCCAATGCTCAAATCCGGACCAAACTATTTGATTGAATAAAACATTTGTTGAAGAAAGGGTTTTGGGCCACCTCTTCTACTAACGGAAAGACTAAGTTTAATTATAAATAAAGTAACGTAAGCAAACAGCGATTGATCGGCCATGACTAACATCAACGCAGCAAACCACGAGAAGCTGGAAGGTCCAACTTCACAGAGCCGTTTTCAACTCCTCCCCGACTGCAAGCGGCTACTCTCGCCTGTCGTTTCATGCAGCCGCAGTCCATGTCGAACGCACCTACTATTCCCTCTTGCAGGGGAAATGTATGGTGGCCCACGGGTGCAAAACGCACCAACATTAGCGAAGCAAACAAAAATTTAAAACACAACAACATTAGCACACAACACAATGACATTAAAGGTCTCATGATATGCTGTTTTTGGATGCTTTTATATAGGCCTTAGTAGTCCCCTAAGGCCGTGTTCACACTTGACATCTTTTTTAGAAAAAAGCGCTGCCTTCAGCGCTTTTTAAAAACTTTTTAAAAACTTCTAAAAAGGCGCTGCACCCGACGCCTTTTTGAGTTCAGTTTTCTCAACTTTTCAGAAAAGCGCTGGGTGTCGTCAAGCGCCTTTTTGACAGCTGACCAATCAGGACGAGGAGAGTAGGGTACGTGTGTACCTTCCCTAGTAACTTTCTACCTTAGTTACCAGGCTATGGCTCCTGAAACGCCAAGGCTAAAGCAAGTAATTTGCCATAGTAGCTAACTCTAGCTCTAGCTGTCATTCTGTGAATAAGTAACCAACGGAAAATAACGGATAATAATGTATCGCTAGAATATATGATTCCCGTTCAGGTTACTGAATTCTCGTCAGAAAGGCGCTTGAAGTCACCCAGCGCTTTTCTGAAAAGGCATTCAAAAGGCAGCGCTCAGAAGTCAAGTGTGAACACGGCCTAATACTGTATCTGAAGTGTCTTTACCGAAATTCAGCCTTGGTGCAGAATTACAGCCAGTACGAGCAGTCCCACAATTAGCTTTCCTCGGGGCATGCCGTTTCTGTGTCTGGTGCTTTAAATGCTAATGAGGAGGAGAGAGGCGGCACCATGCGCTATGTTTGCATTGGCTTTTAAGTTTGTGCTAGCCTGTGTGTGTGTGTGTGTGTGTTCTTCGCAATAGACCAAGAGCTAAAAACCTACAAAAAGGTTATATGATTTTATTGAAAGACATTAAATCACCAGTCACTACTAAAGGGGACTTTTCAGCCTAAAATGTATAACATCACCTCTCTCTCTCTATAAACTTGAAAAGGTTTCTGCAAACTTTTGTAAACAGTCGCACCACCTCAGTTACTATGGATGGCAGCTCTTCGCTTTGACTGAGTGAACTTGATGTGTATTTCCCAATACACATGATTGCTGTGGTGGCTGTGTGTATGTGGTGTTTGTGTGGTGCTGAGGGTGATGGGATCTGTGGAGCTGAACCCACCCATGTCCCTTTGTGCAAGTGAAGACATGAAGAGAGGGGTGGAGATGGTTGGAGAAACTAGAGAAAGAGACAGAGAAAATCGATAGAGTGGGAGGGAGAAAAAGAGAGATAGAGAGAGGCAGACCATGAGAGAGAATGAGAGAGATGATGAACAGATAGACGCATATTCAGGAGACAGGAGGAGTGAGTAAGAAATGAGATCATGTCAGCCTGATGTCATCCTGGTGGCATGCCTCACCTTGTCTGATAAGCCAGCAAGGTTATCCTGTCTCCTCTACTTCCCCTCTCTTCCTTTCCTCCACTTCCCCTCTCCTCCACTCCCCCTATCCTCTAGTCCTTCACTCCCCTTCTATTCCCACTCCTCCACTCCCCCATTCCTCCACTATTCCTCTCCTTCCTGTGGGGGCCTCCGGGTCACCTGTATTCCTGATTGTTTAACCTTGTACATGTTATACTATCTACATCTGAGAAAACACACTCACACTCACCCACACATAGACACACTCACACACAAAGTACTCATACACATCTATGCACTCTTATGAAGTACATCAGAAAAAACTCACACATACTTAACAATAGAAAACACACACACCATCCCTGAACATGGAAACATGCCAGAGGGATTGCGCGGGGCGTTTTCAATGCCTGCAGTTTCCGGGGTCTATTTTGAGAAGGAGGTTTGGAGAACTTGAAGCTCGGCTGATATTTTGGCCTTTCTCTCAGGGGCATGGCCACTATAAAAACCTATAAAGCCACTGTGGTACATCTGGAGGAAGGGAATGATTACTCCCATTTCTACTCACACACTTAAAACAAGGGAGGGGGTTAGTTACCAACCAGGGAAATTGGCAAATGTAGTGTAGAGAGAGAGAAGGGGTAGATAGAGAGATGGAGAGAGAGAAAACGATGAAAGAGAAAGCAGAGAGAGAGAGAGGGGGAGAGAGAGAGAGAAAGAGAGAGGGAGTGGAGGGAGATGGGGAGGGAGGGAGAGAGAGGGGCGATGATTGTTTCAGGATCACTGGAGGTTTCATGTTTCTCCTCTGCCTTCCAGCTTTCAATTCTCCCGCTTTCTACTGACTGACTCCCTCCCTCTGTCTCTCCCACCCCTTTCAGCCAAGTCTCTCAATGCTGTAAGAGATTAATACTGACTGGAAGACGTGAGAGCAGAGAGCAAGAGAAGAACAAAGGAGAGGCAGTCTGAGAGAAGGTAGGTACTACACATGCTTAACATTCTCCTTTGTTGCTAAACTTCAAGCAGAGGGAAGGGAGGAAGAAACCTTCTCTGAGGGATAGTTTCTCTTCTGTTGTGTGCCTCTCAGCCGAGTCGGTAATGGTCTCAGCTTTATGATGTCCTTGTGGTTGTGTATGTGGTTGTGTGCGTCAAGAGAGATGTATATTGCTGCTGATGTGAAGGATAAATGAAAGAATGCCTGTTGGGCATTGTGTGTGTATTGCATGCACACATGTACATATTAATTCTGAAGACGTGAACCCACATTTATTCAAATGTATTTCCCATGGTTTGACTGTGTGGGGACGTGGGTGTTTGACTGTGTGAGTTGGGGCTGTGTATGGAAGCTGATGTTTGACTGGGTGAGTTGGGGGTGTGTAGGGGAGTCTGATGAGGTGTGTAGCTGGTGCAGTATGAAAAGGATTTCACAGTCTAGACAGAGAGGTGATTGAGGAGTCGTTCACAGTGTCAGTGTTATCTGGGGACTTGTATGTTCCCTGGTCTCTGAAGAGGCTCACGCCAGGTGGCTACACTTACCAGCTCTTTTTTCCCCTTTACTTTTTACAAGAGACAAGACTGAGTTCAGCATGTGTTTCAGTTTAAGGAGTTGGTCTGTGTGTGTGTATGTGCGTGTGTGTGCTTTGCATTTGAAGCGGCATTTGAAACAGTAGCACCAAACACACTCAATGCCAGTGATCCACAGCTAGCTCTAGATAACAAATGCGTAATGCTAACTTGAATTAGCTTTGGTGGTTAACCCACAAAACACACTCCGTCCTGTCATCTCAATGCCACTGAGCAGGGAACTCTGTACCCTGATGCTAATTCTCCACAATTAGCTTTTGGTCGAAAATCTGTAATTATCAAATCAGTAAACAAATAGCCTCTAGCACCGGCACTTATTGCATAATGCTGTCTCTGAATCACTAAATATGCTAATACAAATGGACACTCCATCCGTCTCCCTCCCTCTCCCTCCCTCCCTCCCCCCCTCCCTCCCTCCCCCCTCCCTCCCTCCCTCCCTCCCTCCCTCCCTCCCTCCCTCCCTCCCTCCCTTTCTTTTCTTTCACATTCCCTTTTCTTTCCCATCCCTCTCTTACTTACACTCTATCGTTCCTCAATACTAACTCAATCTTGACTCTTTTAACCCTGGCTAATTGCTGGGGTATTTTCTAAGCTACGGGAGCTCTATGGTGCTTATTAGTGAAGGGCAGCTAGCCACCAACTGCTTCAGTGTGTGAGGGAGAGCGGATTAAATCAGGGTGGAGTGTCACTAATCACACGCCATGAGATTACCCCTGACATGCTCACAGGCAAACAACGGTATTCTTCAGTCACCCTGGAGCAAGCACTGCTAGCTGTGTCTGCTAGCTAGCCCCCCTGTTAGCCTCCTGTCTCCAGGGTTCCTTTCAGTTTAGGTGCATATTGGTGTATATATACACTAAATACTTTTACTTAAGTTCTCTCTGCAACATTGCTGTCAGTCACCTATTCTATTCTACTGCATGTTGTAAACTCTGAAGCTAGCAATTTATCTGCGAGGTTAGGTAGCATATTGTTCTTTTTGATTATTGCTGCTAGTCTCTTATCACCAGGGGTCCTTTCAGATCAGGTGCAAACCACAAACAAACCACTTTAATTTACTCCTGTCACCAATATATCAGATGTGCACAGTGGCAGCAGGGATTTGTTCTGTTATGGGCACACTTTCTTTCTGGGAGGGCTGGAGCCTGGCTCCTAGGGCAGACGACGGGCTGGAGTTGGCATCCACTCCCAGGTTGGGAGAGCTAGACATAGATGAAGGAGAGGAGGGTGTGGGGGGAATACAGCTCTTGTCCCCATTGTGAATGGGGGATGTGTGTGTGTGTGTGTGTGTGTGTGTGTCAACAACGAGGCGCCAATGCCCACTTACAGACCATGTTTTACCACCATTTTACAGAAAAGCTACAGACACCCTACGACACATTTTCTCCCACACGTACAGCTCAATATATACATGTTTTGTGCATCGCTATATCGCTCTTGGCTTTATTTGGGTGTTTTCCAACAAAAAGCTCCAGCTAATCATTTATTGAGTCTACCATAACTCAGAAAGCACTAAGAAGCGTGGCAGAGCTTATAGGGTCAAGTTAGGGACATTTCCCAAGGCCTAATATAAACTCCTGCTCTAGTGTGGATTATTGTCTTCTCCCAAATGTATATCCAAAAACAGGGTTTCTGAATTATAGTTTTCAGGGTTTCCCGCAGAAAATGTGTTAGTTAAGGTGGTAGGGTGGGGTTTGCCGTCAGAGGGGGGGACGGGGCGACTGGTTTGTGCGATAGACTAATGCGTTCTGCAGAGAAGGGAGACTGGTGTTGGTCACGGTTTGGAATGGAAGGGAAGAAAACAGGACAATGGCGGATATCGCAATTAAAAAATATAAATAACTGAAGGTTAAGGCGGCAGGCGTGTGTTGCTTGGTAGGCGCCTTAACTGAAAAGTGCTGCGGGAAAAACCCTGGTTTTGGATTGGTTAGTTCCCAATGGAATTCAACTCCAGGCCTTTGCTTATTCTGTTGGGGATAAACTAGTTTATTAGGCCCTATATGGATAACTCAAGATTTTTCTGATATGTGCATTACTATAAAAAGATTGGCAATGCTACAATTCCTCAAACTAGCATTATGTGTGTTCTGTAGTCTTATGTATTGCCCTTGAGACACTGGTTACCCAAACTAAATAAACCATCTGC
The DNA here is from genome assembly GCA_903064625.1 of Mallotus villosus. Taxonomy (NCBI): domain Eukaryota; kingdom Metazoa; phylum Chordata; class Actinopteri; order Osmeriformes; family Salangidae; genus Mallotus; species Mallotus villosus. The sequence continues at coordinate 124,867 of CAEFZP010002175.1, forward strand.
TTATTACTCCACTCCACCCACAGCAAAACAGAATACACACACACACAGTTAAGTAGTGCGTGAGCGTGTATGTGTGTTTTTATATTTGTATATGTTTGTGGCAGCACACTCATTAGTCTCATTTGGAAGTGGGCTAGCCACCATTTAGCTTCCCTCAGGCATACATAGACTGGGAAGAAGGGAAGAGAACCCAGAGGAGTGGAAGAGATGGGGATGGAGGGATGGTGTTAAAGGTGTGTTAGAGGTTACTCATGGGCTAGTGTAGACTTGCAATGTGCAGACACAACGTCTTCAATGCAGAGAGGAAGGAGTGGCGTACAGGAGGGATGGGTGGAGAGAGGAGAGATATGTTGGGGTGGTGTGAGGATGGATGGACCGAGGGGGTGTATAGAAAAGGCAAACTGGAATATAAAAAGTGAACGAGAAACCCGGGGGAGGGAGAACAGATGAGAGAACAGGATAATGTGTGATAGATGATGGGGGGATGGAATGTGTAAGGAAAATTTAAGGGGGAGGGGGGAGGTGTATAAGGGTCTGTCTTTTTGTCTGAGGCGCTGTTGATTGGCAGCAACAAGGGAGGGGAGAGTGGAGGAGAGGAGGAGAGTAAAGGAGAGGAGAAGAGATGAGAAGCGATGAGAGGGGAGGAGACAAAAGGAGAGAAGACAGGACAATTGTTCAGACATGGAGGCCCCATGCTGGAGGTACGCTTGGCTGATGACAGCCATCTGAGACAGAAGAACTCCACATAGAAGGCTCTCTGTCTCTCTCTCTCTCTCTTGCGTGAGGTGTGTGCATTAATTGTACGGTCTGACTAGTCTTGTTGGTCTCCAGGCACTCACAGACAACCACAAATAACCTGGATTCCTGGCACCGTCTACCTGTCTCTACCTGTCTTTAATTCACAAGCAGAAAGTGGCTGATGCCATTTACCACCTTCCGCCACCCCTCCCACCCCCTTCACACACACACACACACACACACACACACATGCAGACACATACATCTTGCAAAAATGTTACACAGACACACATCTTTTTTTACCATTCTCAGTGAGATGGTGAGACCAGGTGTGTATGTGTTACGTAAACTCTCACCACTTCTTCCCCTGTACTCTCTCTCTGACACACACATGCACTCACAGAGAGTAATGGGAGACACACTTGCCTTGCAGCTATGTTTCTTTACAGATTAGTAGTAAATTAGGAGCTAATGGTCCACAGTCCAAACAAAGGATAGAGCTCAGGAATGCTTTAATTGAGAATGGGGAGGGGAGTAGAGAGAGGCAGTTTGTGATATTATGAAATGTATAAACTAGGGCTGCAATTTAACTTTAACGCGACAAAAAACAATTGTGCCGTTAACACAGGTTTCTTTTTGACCCTGGGAATCACCTGTCATCACATGACTTTGACTGCCAACGGTAGTCGGTGGACAAAACTAAGGCTGTGTGTACTGATTGTCAGGCTGAGTTTAGTTATCACCGTAGTACTTCCAGCCTAAACTATCACATGCAAGCAAAGCAAGCTGGCAGCAGCATTTGGTCCGGTAATATAGCAGACAACACTCGCAAAAGAAGCAAGCAGCTGACTGGGTTCAACAAAATAGAAACTGTATTGTTAAATGTTAAGGTTAATCCGTTTTTTTAAGTATCTGAAGTATGTTTGAGTGAGATTTGAATATTATGGAGCAGGATATGGTAGTAGGCTGAGACAACATGTCCAATGTATTGCCTATTCCAGAACAAGTCAAATTTTGTGGATGTTTATTATACAGCAGTATAGTTTGTGAGTGAATAAAACTCCCTCACAATTTAAGTTGTGTTCGATCTGAACTTGTTATATGGATATTGTCATCCAGTTAGGCCTATTTGAAGTTTTTAAGTACACCCTTTTAATCTTATTTTTTTAATAAATCATTTATTTGGGTAACATTTTGCAGATTAAATAGATTTTTGCGATTAATCTGAAATATGCGATTAATCACGATAATCATGAAATAATGCGATTAATCGCGATTTAATATTTTAATCGCTTGACATAGTATAAACTATATAAGAAAACACAAGAAACAAAATGTTGTGCACAAATCAGAATGAACTAAAGAGGGTTTCTGGGGAAATTGTGAAAGTGTGCTTGCGTTCACTGTAGCTGGGGCAGTTTAACTAACTATATCCGTGCCTCCTTTTTTAACACAACCTAATCAGTACAATAAAATTGTCTTGGTTTGTACTTGGCTAAAGTATGAACACTGTCAATAAGATGCTTGCATTTGCCTTACTACTGCACTGATTAAAGTTATCATCTACTTTATGTCTGGCAGAATAATGGTTCTGTACTGAGCCCAAATCTCAATCAACCTCCCTCAATCTATTCTAGTCACTCATCATGTCTTTGATTTAATCAATCTTTCCTCAAAAGATTGCTACCAATACTATATTTCGCAGCTGTTGACAGCTGTCGTATATCTTACAAGAGGTGCTACCTTTACACCATAGAAATGTGTACTGTAGCTGTCATTCACCATCACTGCAGTTATACTGGTGTCTGTCTGTGTCATTTAAAGACAGGGTAGGTAATGTTGTTGACGAGCACTTTTTTGACATATTTGCTGAAATAAACTTCACATCTTGATAACAACCAATAAATCTAAAGGTTTGACAGTAAACTGTAACCAATCTGATATCTGTGGGCGTTGCAGGACAAATAAACACAACCAATAATTTACGTCGGAGACCATATTAATATGGTACTCGAACGAGAGGTCTGGGTCCATTGTGACTCCTAGATTTTTGACCAGCTGGCTTTGAGAGACTTTTATGCCATTTAGATCTAATAGTCCAGGCAAAGTAACGTTTTACGACAGACTAATTGCAAAATAAATGTTTGCTGCTTAGATCATTTCTATGAGGTGTCCAGAACAACATACTAAAAGTCCTAAGAAATTCTAGTTGAGGAAATATGTTAAATTCTCATCAATCCGAGATGTGTGCCAATAAGGCCAGACAACATTACACCACAATAGGGGAAAATGTTTCCCTTTACTCCTATCAAAATGACATTTTACAGAATGAAACTACACATGAAAAGTAACATGTTTTGTATAACAAGATTCTTTTAAAATTAATTTTAATATGCAAATTAGCTATACACTAATCAAATATGCCCAAAATGAGTACCCAAATAGGCTTAATTTTTTCCTTTACTCTTACCACAATAACACTTTATATAGTAAAAGTATACATGAAAAGTAACCTTTTTTGTATTACAAGTTAAAAACTTTTTTAGATTACAAACTCATTGAATATGTCCTAATTTGCATAGGAAGAAACACCATTCATATGTATGACAAATACATCGGCCCACTTAGTAGCCCATCAGCAGACCACCACGTGTGTGTGTGTGTGTGTGAAGGGTAGCTGAAAGGGTTAAGTACTGACCCTGGCAAAAGTGAAAGATTGGAGGAGTGAGACGGAAGGGAAGGGAGCAGACAGGGAGCAAACGGTGCAGGGGGAACAAGGGAAGGAGAGGGAAGGAGGGAGAGAGAGAGAGAGAGAGAGCACAGTGCGGAGTCCAGCCGTCCTCTGCTGGGAGTGTAATCCATATGTGTGCACGAGGGAGGAAAAACAAAAGATATTACTACTGCAAAGAAGCGATTGTTTCTGCCTTCCTCTCTTCTGTTTAAATTCCAGTCATACTGGCCCCTGGACTCTGGCTTCCATTCCACAGTCTGAGAGGGGGAGTGAGAGAGGGAGGGACAGGGAGGGATAAATAAGTCTTAGTGATAGAGAAAGAGAAGGCAAAAGAGGAGAGCAATGGGGGACACAGAGAGAGAGAGAGCAATTTAAGAGAGAGACTGCAGAGCAACATTCTGAGACAAAAACAGGGAAGAAAAAGGGGGGTCATGGAACAAACAGAGACAGAAGGAAAGAAGGAAGAAGGGATTGTGGAACAAACAGAGACAGGAGAGAAAAAAGAAGTGATTGTGGAACAGAATGAGACAGGAGGGAAGGAAGAAGGAATTATGGAGGAAAAATTGTTCAGGTAGGACCCATGTGGGGCTTGTTTTGCTGTGCATGCCTGACTAGTTTTACATACACATAAACATACACACACACACATGCATTTACAGCATAGGAGTGTTTAGACTGGTCTTGGAGCAACTGGAAATCATGTGGCGCTGATGAGGTGTATCAATGGGTTTAATCACCTCTTTCCACATGGAGACAGTTATGAAACTACATCAATCAGCACCATGTATGTCTCACCCACAGAGAACCTGTTTACCTTCTGCTCCCAGGAAAGCTTTTGTGTTACTATGCTCAACATACTTGCAGTGGCATATGGACACCGTCAACATCATCTACATAGCACTTCTAGACTCAATCCTCAGAGGGCGCTAGAGTCACCTGGGCTCAAAGTGCAGTGGTACCTAGCAGAAAGTTAATAGTTCACTAGGTGCCGGTTCTCTCCTGTCCTACCTGGGAGTTCTGTTCCAGTCTGTGTTTGCTCTCAACTCTATCTTGCCTCCCTATCAACCTCTGCTATTCCGAACAAGTTGTTCGCCTTTCACCTTTATCCTGGATGGGACATTAACTCTGACATTAATGCTGCTCTCTCATCCAAATCCTGTGTAGTGATCAGGTATGGGGGGTACCCCAGGATGGGGGTTTTGAGCAGTAAGGACAGAAGTATATAGAGCTACAGAACAAGGATATCATTCTAGACTGCAAGGGTGGTCTAGAATGTTTTTCTCTTTCAAAGGGGGCCCTACTGAAAGAGTTTTAGAACCACAGAGAAATTAGAACAGCCTGCTGTTTAGTGTCATGGCTACCTGTCACGGTTCAGAATCATGGTTCAGAGACTTGGTTCAGAGGCATGGTCGTTTCTCATTCTTCAGAGTCATGGCCCCCTGTCACGGTTCAGAGTCATGGTCCCCTTTCATAGTCCCCTGTCATGGTTCAGAGTCATGGTCCTTTCTCATGGTTCAGAGTACTGGTTTGGTCTAAATGCTATAATTCTAGACTCATCCCTGTGATATTGGTATTACATGTTACTAAAAGGGATTAGGCGCTTGTTCCATGTGGGGGGTCAGGGTTGAAGGTCAAGGGAAAGCACAGACCTTGATTGGCTGAGCCTGCTCTTGAGCTCCCTGTTAAGCTCTTGCTCATCAGAGGGATAGAACTTCACACACACACACACACATACACGAGAACACACAGACATGAACACACTGACACTTATACAAGAGAACACACAGACATGAAACACACACAGATATGAGAATACACACATGAACACACACCCACACACAGAGTTGGTAACATATAGTTTTTTGGGGGGAGGGGGCGTGAATGAGAAGAACGAGGAAACGGATTGATGTTAGTGATGGGAAGTTCGGATAATTTTACTGACTAGGTATTTTGAATTTTGATCTCGTTCATTAAAATGAACAAATCTTTTTCCGAGTCATTCATTCATTACAAGGGGGGTGGGGGGGAGGGGTGCTCAACATGTTGTAGGCAGTGTTGGGGTAGTTACTCAAAAAAAGTAATATATTACTGTTACGGTCGTCGCTGGTCTAGGGGGACAACGTAGTCTAAACACACAGGCTAGCTAGCAGCGGCGGGCCCCGACAGGTGAGAAATGGAAGGAGAAGACTTACTAGTTACTTACCGGCCCCAGCCAAGTCTATTCCCTCCCAGTCTCCGGGACAGCCCACGCAGCCGTCGGATTTGTCGGACAGCTCATTCACGGTTGTCGTCGTTGGTCAGGTACATATGTTCGGTACATTAAGCACGGCGTGTGCACAGGATCGGCAGCAGTGGGAGAAACCGAAACTCGGAGGCAACCGGTCGGTAGCGAGGTTGAAGTTCGCCACAACAACTCTGATTGTCCCCCTTGCTTTCCGCCATCCGGGAGTTTAAAAACAATGAACCTCTCCCCTTAATTACCGGGTCTCCAATCAGGACAGTCCCACTCCCCCTTCCAATCACTACCATGTGCAAGGCCGCTGCGCCACTAAAGTGTTATATTTAAAAGTTACCAGAGAGAAAGGCATCTAAACCTCCTCTCTCACCCTGCCACTAGGCGTGCGCGTAACAATTACACATTACTAGTTACTTTTTTTTAAAGTAATGCTTTACTTTACTATGTTACTCACTGCTGAAAGTAACTAGTTACACTACTAGTTACAGTAGCTCCAGCTCACAAGCTCGCAATGTATGACGTGTACAGCTAGTTGCAAGCGTGCACGAGTCTCGGAGCCAGCTCGGAAAAAAAGTGAGCCCCTGTTTGAAGCTAAACCGGAAGAGGCGGAAGTGGAAAGATGGCGCTGTCCAGTTTCGCGCTCTCGCTTGCCTCACTGTGCCACTGAGCACTTTACATAGAAATGAATGGGGACGCCATCTTGGAAGACATTTCTGGCGCCCTCTAGTTATAATACCTCTATGCCTGAAACACGCTCTGAAAGTTAAATCTAAATCAACCACTAGGGAGCGAGATAAATTGAAAGAAATGTGCATGGTTTAACACAAATCAGATTAGAAATCTGAACATCTTACCAGTCATTATAAAACGCACAGAATGTGTTTCAGAACCATGTTGAACCATGTGTGTAAAACTATTGTTCAATCGCTTAATAGGTAATACCACCAGTTCCAAACGTGCAAGGGCCTGGCCAAAATTCTTTCATAA